>JBCJKH010046864.1:0-11192 GCA_039877255.1 Loriculus beryllinus | reverse complement strand
GAATGGGTTGCCCAAGGAAGTTGTGAGTGCTCCATCCCTGGCAGTGTTCAAGGCCAGGTTGGACGAATCCTTGGGTGCCATGGTTTAGTGTGGGGTGTCCCTGCTTATGGCAGCGGGGGTTGGAACTGGATGATCTTAAGATCCTTTCCAACTGTAATGATTCTATGATCCTATGATTCTATGATCTTCATGTGAAGATGTGCTTTTCCTGGTGGTCAGCTAAATGTTGCCACCCTGTGTTAATCCCAGTGTCTCCTGGAAGCCATCCTAGCTCTCCTTCTCTGCTCATTATTTTCCAGCATTGCAGTCTCAGGGCAAAGATAACATCCCAGAAATAAGTTTCAGGTTGTAATTACAATATATATTGGTTTATAAATGTAATTGTTTAGCAGGACAGTCTGCAGTACAAATTCGTGGGAGGAAGAGGAAAGGAATCAGATAAGGAATCAGATAAGAAATCAGATGGAAAAAGGAGGCTTGGGATGAACACACAATGGAAAAGGAGATGATCAAGACAGAAGTAGTGAGGTACCACATACAGTCATTTTAATACTAAGGTCAAATTCGGTCGACTGGACTTTTCTGATAGGGAAAACTGAATGGTTTTCCAAAGTTGGGTTAGTATTAACACAAAATCAAATAATTCACAGGATTTTGATACATACTTTTCTCCATAAAATTAAAGGGTGGTGCTTTTTTTCCATTAGCTATAACCTAGAGCATAGGGAGCCTGTGAAAGGAGATGCTCTTACACTAGGGAAAAGCAGCCTGGTTCTGCTGGGTTTTGTTGTTTGGTTGATTTTTTTTCTTTCTTTCTGAGGGTTTTTTGAAAGCTCTGATGAGATCATCTGAGCTGAAGGGACATCTGTCTTCTCCCTTGGCTGGGAAGTCATTAACTCAGTGGGACAAGCCAAGCTGAGGTAGATGCCATGGCTGGTTGACCAGCCTTAGTCCCCTGATGAGGAAGCACAGATTTATATTAACGGCAACACAAACACACTTGCAGTCTGTGTGTATCTGTGATAGCTGGATCTTGGCAATCAGTTTGATAAGTTGCTTCAGATGTGTAGGGGAAAGTGCTAGTGAGCATCTGTGTCCACTGGTAGATGCTGTGTAAACCTGCAGGAAGCATGAGTAAACAACTAAAACATGCCAAATTGTCCATTTGGTGTCTGGTTGGAGCATGAGGTAGTTTGTACTAGTTTTGTCCTTCCTCTCAGCAGTCAGTTTGACAGACTTCAAAACCAGCATCTTCAAGCTTATCAATTCCGTCATCTTCCTGCATTGTAGCTTTCACCAGTTCTTAGGACAGTACCACAGAATAGTCTTGAGAACTGGAGTCCTGGTGCTGTCTTAAGTCAGCGTACCTAGCAAAGATGAAATGTTTCTCTCCTTAGAGACCTGCAGAAGAAACTTTGGTCTGAATAGTTTAACTTCGCTTTTTGCAAACTGCTAGAGGTTGGAAACATCTCTGGAGATAGTCTAGTCAAATCCCACTGTTCAAGCAGGGTCAACTAAGCCAAGTTGCTCAGGGCTGTGTTCAATTGTGTATGGATGGAGACTCTACAACCTATCCGGACAACCTGTCCTAGTGTTTGATCACCCTCTCAGTGAAAAATGATTGGGTTTTTTTATGTGTAAATTGAGTTTCCTGTGCTTCAGGGTTTTGCACATTG
The DNA here is from genome assembly GCA_039877255.1 of Loriculus beryllinus. NCBI lineage: Eukaryota > Metazoa > Chordata > Aves > Psittaciformes > Psittacidae > Loriculus > Loriculus beryllinus. The sequence goes on along the minus strand of JBCJKH010046864.1, from coordinate 9,516 downwards.
CTTCTTATTCTTTAACTGGGCACCACTGAGAGAAGCCTGACATCCTTTCCTTTGCTACCTCCCAGCAGGTACTTATACACATGCAGAGGATCCCCCTCAGCCTTTTCTCCCCCAGGCTGCACAGTTCCAGTTCTTTCAGTCTCTTCCCTCATGAGAGGTGCTCCAAGCCCTTACCCATCATTTTGGCTTGTCATTGGACTAGCTCCAGTACATCCCTGTCTGTCTTATACTGAGGAGCCCAGAACTGGACCCAGCACTCCAGCACTTGAAGTGTCTCATTAGTGCTAAGAAGAGGGAAAGGATCAAAAAAAAACCCACCAATCCAGACCAAATCAAAACAAGCAAGCAAACCAAAAAGAACTCTTTTAATTTGCTTTTACTTGTAACAATCTGTGCTGTCGAGCTATTCGCCAAAATACAAGAGAAACTGCAATTTGAACTCTCTGGAAAGTGGGTTTATATTTCCCCCATCTCTTGAACATGTGCAGAACAATGGAGCAGTGGAGCTGCCATAGGCAATATGACCTATGCAGTAAACCACTCAGTCTTCCAGGAATGCCAGCTTGCACACTAGCTGCAATCCTTACTCTGAAAACCATGTGCCCTCAGAAGAGAGAGACTGTAAAACATCTGAGGCTGAGCAGCAGAAACTGGCTTTGTTTCAGCTCAGAAGGACCAGATTTGCAGCCTAAGCACAGGCAGAGATTGCAGCTCCCATAATGGCATGAAATTTTCTTTCCTGTCTATATTGCTGTAAAATTCCAACTTCTTTGTCCAGGAACATCACAAAATATCTAGCTAAGAGCCCGCAGACATGGACTTTCCAATTCCTTCAAGCATTTCAGGAGACATTATTGCTTCAGCTCCAGCTATCTTGCCTTAAATATTGCGTTGAATTCTCCTCCATAAATGACCTTTGTCAAGGGAGAGTCTAAAAGAAATGTCATCAAAATGATTTTGAGTTTTCTCGTTAATGGTTACAACCCAAACATAGCAACAGTAGGAGGCACATGAAAACGTCTCTGCATTTTGATCTGCTAAACTCAGGAGAAGCCCCATGCATATGCTAAAGACACTGATCCTGTACTGATCTGCATGCGAGCCCTGTCCTGGTCTATTCCGTGCATGCCCAGTTGCACAGTGGTGTACCAGCCAGCAGGTATGTGGTACCCTTGCTCTTTGGCAGATGGCATAGAAATCTCCCAGTCCCCTGACAGAAGCCAGGGCCTTGGAGGCAACAGCAGGTCTTTACTGAGGGGCTGCAGAATCATACTTCTCTTCTTTCTTACCTCTCACAGATCTGAAACCAAAATGAAGCAATTTCCTCTTCAGATCTGCTCCCTCACACATCAGAAAGCTTTGGATTTTACCCAGATACTTTTACTTGGAAACCTTCAAATGATGCAGATACAAAGTGCCTTTACAACCCCATGCAATGACTGAGAGAACACATTTACCCAGTTCACCTAGAACACAAATGAAGGGAGAAATCGTGTTGCACCAACTCAGGCATCCAGAAGTAGTGGACAAGCTTCAGGGCACACAAAACTTCCATCAGATTTTTTCCAAGCAAATAGCACTACCAGATACCAGATCTCCAGTGCTAAGAGTAGAGTCCTCTCCATTACAGCAATGGGAGATTCTGCTTCTTCCCTCTTCACCAGGTGAATGAGGAGGACAAAGTGACAGAGCAGGCATGGGAAAAGAAGTTCTTTTGGATAACAACACACCCTCAGAAGCAGAAGAGAGAGTAGAATGGATAGATAATAGCCAATGGCCACTGAGCATCCTATGAAATTATTATTTTTCCTCAGATTTGTTCTCAATACACTCCCGATCATCTGATAACATCGTAGTGGGAGCTGGCAGTAACAGATACTCTTCCAGAGACTCTTGGAAAAGATCAAGAGCTGAGAAGTCTTTGGGTGATAAACTGAAAAGTGGCAGTTCAGGGCATTCTGCTTGTGCCTCTGCTTCTATGTTGTATAAACAGCACTTTTCTCCAGAAACACTGACTTAACACCTTTCACCAGCTCTAAATGATTTACCAAACAATTCCGTTTGAGCAATCCACAAACCTGAGCAAGCCCTATGCATTATTTATAGCAGCTCCTTTGAATTCCAGATGCTCGTCACAATTAATTTGCATTTCATTCAGCTCAACTCAAGATAACCAAAGGCTGCACAAAGGTCTTGAATTTCAACAATATGCCAGGCCATTATGACCAACATGACTCTGCAAGCACCTGGAAAGGTCAGCAATGTTTTGCTCTCACTGCACGCTGCTGTACTTCTTGTGAACCTCATCTGACCTTGCTTGTACAAACACAAGCCAGTAAATGCTGATGATTTTTGGAGACCTCCACCTCACTTACCCCAGCAGGGAGAAGAAGCAAAGCCATAGCATTGCATCCATGCTGTGGCTTCTCTATTGTTTTCGAGTGCTGCACCATAGTCTTTCAGAGGTGTCTATCAATGAGATGGATGAGTCTTCTTCCAGGCCTGTTACAACTACATGGATTTTAACCTGGGTTCAAGTCACTTCAAATCATGTTACAACTGAGTCCTGCAACAGGTGAAGACAGGGCAGCTCCCATCAGCTCAAAGCAGAAGTTTTGAGCCTTAGTTGCAACCTGTTAACCTCCACAACAGGGAGAGAAAGAGCTTGTTTCATGAGGTCTGTATAATATGTTACTCTGATTAGCCAATGCAAAGTCTGTGAGTTGCTCTGTGCCTCAGTTTCCCCATCTCTTAAATTAAGGTTATGTTAATTCTTTTCTCCAAACCAATGCCTGCAGGGCTTAACTCTCATCTGAGATGCTTAGCCACAGGTCAGCTATAAAGAAATGAGCAGGACCCTCAGTCTCATCTGAAGCAGGGTAAACTGCAGTCATGTCTTCCCATAGTCTTCCTTTTGCTTATGGAAAAGTCTCCTACTTTGCCTCAATGCCTCCATGAAATGAGTGCTCACAATGTTCAGACTTGTTCTTACCCCAGGACAGATAGGCAGCACCTGCCTATGACGCAGCACCTGCCTATGACACAGCCTTTTGGACACTATATTTTTCTCCTGGCTCTTCCCAGTCTCTCAAATCACACTATTATGTGCTCTGGATCAGATCTCTCACAGATTTACACAGCCAGACCAGGGTAATGGATCATGTGTATCACATGTGTTCTACATGCTGGTTTTCTAATAGCTCCGGGATGCCACCTGACGTACACACCATTTCTCCAAAACCCGTTCTTGTGTCTCCCCCCAAAGAAACAAACACTAAATCACTGTTAATTGAAAGTAAATTGAGTTTGAGAAAGAAGGACGACATCTGCATATGATGTTGTTTTATTATTACAATTAGGCAAATGAGGTTTTCGAGCAAACTTGAAATAAATTTAGGAGAATTTATGCCCGCATTAGGACAAGCATAATAAAAAGCCATTACCAGGTTTATTGCAGCAAAGTAAACCCATTTAGTGCTTTACTGAGATATGAATGATAGAGTGAGGTGTTTTCTTAAGGCATTCAAAGGGCTAAAAGCCCCTTTACAAAGCTGGGTTTGGATAGGGAAGATAATGAGGTTTTTGCTCTGTTCGTGGTTCTTTGGGAAAGAAAACCCAGAGGCAGGCAGCTGAGATTTCCAGCCTTAGTTCCCTACAAGGATACTGGAGAGGGGCTCTTCATCAGGAACTGTAGTGAAAGGACAAGAGGTGATGGGCTCAAACTGGAACAGGGGAAGTTCAGGTTGGAGATAAGGCAGAAGCTCTTCCCTGTGAGGGTGCTGAGGCGCTGGCACAGGGTGCCCAGAGAAGCTGTGAATGCTCCATCCCTGGCAGTGCTCAATGCTGGGTTGGACAGAGCCTTGGGTGCCATGGTTTAGTGTGAGGTGTCCCTGCCCATGGCAGGGGGTTGGAAGTGGGTGATCTTAAGGTCTTCTCCAACCCTAAATATTTTATGATTCTATGATTGTCAAAGACAGCTTAGGGGAAATGCTGTGAAAGGAGCCATGGAAAGACAGCCCATGTGGGATGAACAAGGGCTTCAGATGTTTACAAAAAACTGATGTTATCCTGCAAAATTGTCCCTGAAGGGCTGGAAACTGGCAAACACTGGTAAGAGTTTAAAGCAACAGCATCTCCCAGCCCAAACTTGTGCCTGCACGCATACACAGTGCACAGTGCACAGCGAGAAACTCCAGATTAAAACCAGAGACAAACTCTAGATATTTCACAGATTTCTCTTTAAAACTGTCTTAAATTTGATTATAAACGATCTCCCTGCAGTAACATTTGCACTTTCCCCTTCTTTGGGGACCATCCTGCACTACAACCGGGTCTGCCCGCAGCTTCACAGATCCTGGATAGCTGCTGAGTTTCCTGGGATAGATCAGGTCTGTTTTGCATACACAAGCTACCAAGTCACTCAACAAGCAGGCGTCAGGGGATAATAGGAGCCAAGCACTCTGCCCCTGTCTGCTTGATGTCAGCAAAGACACCTTTGCTTTGTCAGAGCCTGGATCTGTATTTGTGTTGATACCTGGAATAAGCTTGTGCACTGAGGGATTTGGTGAAGGAGGGGAAATACTGAGATTTTATCCTGCTTGGTCTGACAGATCTACACAGCTTTGCATTGTCAGTGCTGAGCTCAATATTCCTTCATTGGGCCCTATTCAGACCATGCTGAATGGTGCAGCTAAAGGCGATGGGTAGAAGAGAGTGATGGAAGATGCAACCCAGAGCTGCTCATCTACCTCTTCCTCCAGAGCCAGTGCAGTCAGCAGCATTTCACTGAGCACTACATCCTTGCTTCACATTGTGTGCCAAATAGTCTGACTTTTGCTGCTTTTTTTACCGTACATACTATATAATGTTTCTTAATAGAACCAACATTGTGGATAGGTTCATACAATAACTGGAATCATTCACAGTTTGTTGTTATCATATATAACATCAAGCGTTGCAAGACTGAGGATTTTCTTTAGCACAACAACACTATATATGTGAGCCTTTACACTCTTTTCCTCTTCTGCATCACTCTGTGGGGCACGTCCTCAGCCTCCACCATGAATGGTACTGGCAGGAACTCCCCTGTGGCTCTGGAGGAAGGTGGTGGAAAGCTTGTGCTGCGCAGCTTGTGCTGCATGGGACTTTTAACAGGAACCAGGCCTATGTTTGCTGCTAAACTTGGATGGACTTTGACATAACAAAGCCTACAGTGCAGATCCAGACCAGCACTCCTTATTTGACTGCTTTGCATTCAGGAAGTGGGAGCCTTGTGAGGGGAAGGTTGTCTGCAGAGGAACAAGCTCATAAAAACATTTAAAAATTAAAGAAACATGGGAACATTATTAAGACAAACAAGCTGACTGCTCGTATCCACATTGTATTTACCAGGCTGCCTTTTTTCAGCCCACTCATACCTGTCATTTCAGCTATGATTTACAGGGCAAACAGCCTAAAGACACAGAGCAGAAAGCTCAGTTCTGCCAGTGCTGTCTCCACTAACATCTGTGCCTTTAGAAGTGGTTACAGACACCCTGCCAAGCTGGATTTCATAATAACTCAGTTTGCTTTAATCCATTTTAGACATAGACTTGAACTAATCATGCCCTGTTTCTCTCCAGTGATTGCAAAAGCGTCAAGGCTTTGGTGGGCACAGGTAAATGTCTATTTCAAACCAGATGAACCTTCAGTAGAAGTTCTGCAGGGTTGACTAGAAAAAGTGCGTGAATACCCAAACAAAATCTTGAAAAAGGAGAAGGCACAAAGAGAGACAGAAAAGACTTGGGACAAAGAATGTAGAGGGCATGCTTTGTCATGGCAGAAGAAAATGATATAGTCAGAATGGCACTGTGGAGAAAAAGCATCAAAGGAAGAGCGGTTTAAGCTTAGCTCAGCTGCAGTCATGAAACCTTGAGTCATACTGGAAGGAAGGTGTTAGAGCAGTCTTCAGTCCATGAGTAGCAAGTTTTGCAGTTTTTTATCTGTTATTTCAGTTAAGCTTTGTCCTGTATTATATAAGTGTCTCTGAGTTCAAAAGATGTGTATTTTGTAACTAAGGCATGATGCTCATCGTTAACATTTTCCCTACTGTCCAGAATGCAAAAGTGGACAGGAACAGTTAGCACCTAAGATACGCATCACAATTAATCTGTTGCTTGCCTAAGTAAGCTCTGGCTGAATGAAGCACCAACTATCAGTTGTCCATACTTGGTATGGTTGAGCCATGTCCAGACAATGCTTCTCTATACCACTCTCCAGCACAGCTCAGGGGCTATCCCAAGCCCAACAGGAAACATAGATCAAGTCACTATGTCCTGGGGACAAAAGAGCTCAACAGTATGGATTCTAGCCATGCTGTGCCAAATGGCCTCAAGAACAGGGAACTGGCCCTGGCTTGTTTTGTTTCTAGCTCAATGTAGCAGTGTGTCCAACAGACCCAGAGCTACTCATTATCTGCCTCTGTTCAGAGCATCACGTTGCCCTCCATAGGAAAGTGCTCACAGGAGGCTGCAGCTCCTCTGTCTGCAGCCTGGTATTTACAAAGGCTTTCTGAGAAGCAGGTGTAAACTCTCTTCTGGCTTCCCAGGAGACCTCCAAGCTAGCTGATCTATGGCAAGGCCACAACACAGACCTTTTCCTACTTCTATCTGTCCAAACAGAATTTGTGAGCAGAGAAAAAGTCAGAGACCACCTTATTCTTTAGCCTAAGGGTGTGTGAGTCCTAGTTTCATGCAGCTTGGTCGTATGAGAGTGAAAACGTGGCCCGAGGAACAGCAGCAGCCTCATGGCTAACAGGGTTTTGATGCAATTTCCAAAAGGTAAAGGGGAAAAATAAGCTGTGTTGTTTATTGTTTTGGGGCAAAAAAGCAACTTTCTGTCATTTTGGCAAGGTCACATACATGGGCCTCTGAAATATATCTGCGAAGTTGCAGCTAGCAAACCTTGTGAGTGACGGAGCCTTAGCAACCCATACCAGAGACCAAAGGGTATGATCAATGTTTGCAATTAAAATCTCTTTTGTTTTGTGCTATTCTCATAAAGAGACCCTTGCATTTTGGTCAGCAGAGCTTACTCCATGAAATGCTCAGCTCAGGCTTTGTTCTGTACCGTGTTCATTCTCTTAAGGCAGGAAACAAGAGCCATCCAAGCCAGCATATTGTCTGAACCCTGCTTTCTATTGTTTGCAGCAACAGCAGCGAACGCAAGGTCTTCTTGCCTTTATATTTAATTCCCCATAATACAGCCTTCCAGATGAAATTAGCAATGTATACTCTAATTGTGTTTTCAGAGTCATAACAATGCGAGCTTGTGGGGAGAACAATGCAACGAGTCATTATTAAAGAGAGAAATAATTAAAATCTCAACAGAAATGATACTTGCATTGAGGAAAAAAAAAAAAGGAGGTTTTGCTCATTTTGGTTTCCCAGTGAGCCTTTTGTAACAGCTTTTCCTAATAACGGGTTGGTTTGATTTAAACACAAACAAACAAGTAGTGTGTTTCCAAGCACTCTCTCTGTGAAAGCCACAGGGAGACTGTACCAAGCAGAGCTCCTCAGCTTGTGGCAGACATGCCTCAGTTAGATTTGTGATGTGGGAACCATCATCACTATATCTTTATATGATGACCTGCCCTTCCTTTTCCACATTCCACAGGGAAGGAAGGACCTTCAGCACTTCGGAACAGCCCTTTGTCATCTGAACTGTATGGCCTGGTAGGAATGCAAAGCTATTAGCACCCAGCAAATGCATCACCCTCCTGAAGAAGAGTAAAAAGAAAGGAGAACCTAGGGAATTAGAGACAAATCAGCTTGACTTCAGTGGTCAGAAAAGTTCTGGAATGAACCATCAAACAATTCATCTCTTAGCACCTTAGCAAGGGGATAAGTAGTATCTGGCCTCAATTTCCCAGGAACAAATCACATCCAACCAACCTAATTTCCTACTATGACAGTGTAATGATCCTTGCGGGTCAGGGGAGCAGCAGCACATGTAACACAGCTTAACCTCAGTAAAACTCTTGATATGCTCACACGCCATCCTGTCCATCAATAAGTACTGCAGCTACTTGATCACCCTAAGCTGGCAATTGGTCTGATTGAAAATCAGCCAAATAGTTGGGTTTAGTTGGCCAAGGTCCATTTGGGAGTCCTTCTCAACCACATTTCATCTTGCTGAGTCAAGTACTTTGGGGAGGTACCAAGGCAGAGCAGAAAGACAAGGAGAGTTGAATAGAGCCAGAGCAGTTGAAGACCTGCCTGGACTCTGGAGCAAGACCAGTGTTGGGAAGGACATAAGAGGCACTACCTAAACCCCACTACTGCAAAAACTGATGTACAAAACTCTTTTCCCAGACTTCTGGTGTTGAGATGCAGATGTTCAAGGCTGTCTCCAAAGCATCAAAACCACACCAAAACCAATGCTGTTATTCTGACACCTGTAGGTCTTCCTGAAGAAGCTATGGGATGGAGCTGCAGACATTGGTTAGGAAAGCTTGATGGAAAGCAGAACTGATCATAGAATCATAAAATCATAGGATGGTTTGGGTTGTAAAGCACTTGAAGATCATCCAATTCCAACCCCCTGCAATGGGCAGGGACACCTACCACCAGACCATGTCACCCAAGAATCTGTCCAACCTGCCCTTGAACATTGCCAATGATGAAGCATTTACCACTTCTTTGGCACCCTGTGCCAGTGTCACAGAACCCTCACGGTAAAGAACTTCAGTCCTGGCTTTCTACTTAAAAGCAAAAAGCAGGAAGACTCAAATCACTGACTCAATACGCAATGCAGACTTCTGCGAACTTCTCCAACCCCACACATCATCCTTGAGACTGATGGAGAAAAACCACTGCTGGATTGGAAAACAAAAAAAAAGGAGATCTTTCACATCTGCCTTCACGACACATTTAAAAATCAAATTTGAACCCCCAGACAGTGAGTTTGAAGTAAAAGATGAACTCACTTCCCTCCTGCACACAGATCAGGAGCTATTGATGGCTTAAAGACCTTGTCTTAATTTTCTCCATGACTAATCTATTCCGTTTTCACTTAAGGAAGCCTCAATGGTATAATGAGGCAGCTGTTGCCTTCAATCTCTTCCCCAGCTCCCCCAGCTAGGAAATTAAATTTAAACCCATTGCTTTAAATAGGCCTGGCACTGTCTCATCTGCTCTTGAGTTACCCTGGGAACATCTTACTCTTAAGTGCAGGTGTCAGGTCAATTGGAATTCACCTAGGTCTGCCTGAGTTGATAGGAAGAAAACAGATATGTGAAACTTGTAGGTCTACTTCTGTGTGCTATGGGTTGAGTTGGGGGCATTATGTTTATTTGGTTGTTTCTTTCTAAGTGGTAGGTGGGTTTGTGTTGGGATTTTAAAATAGATTATGGAATAATAGACTAGATTATATCAGACTAGATATAAGGAAGATAGCAGTGGAACACTGGCACAGGGTGCCCAGAGAAGCTGTGGCTGCCCCATCCCTGGCAGTGTTCAAGGCCAGGTTGGACACAGG
>JBCJKH010046863.1:23964-44152 GCA_039877255.1 Loriculus beryllinus | reverse complement strand
TGGTGCCTGCTTCTAAAGCAGCATTGTTTGACTTTGCATTTTTTTGTTTCTAAACAGAAGGGGTGATCAAATGGTGAGGCAAGTAACTTTTGTATTATTAAAGGGGAGAAAAACAGTTGGGCTGTCTTACACATAGCCAGAATGTGAGGTAGTTTTTTTGGTTTTGCTTCAAATACCTGCAAGAGCATCTGTAGACACACACGTATTGGCAAGCATGCAGCAGCTGAAGTTTGGTGCCTGCTTCTAAAGCAGCATTGTTTGACTTTGCATTTTTTTGTTTCTAAACAGAAGGGGAGAGAAGAGTGGGGAGAAAGTAAAAGTTAAAAATTACAGCTTAGTCTATAGCAGTCCAACTTGTTTTCTCAGCTCTGAAAATGGAAATCTAGGCTTACTGCACTGGATAGGATGGAGCTGCTTCATTATCACACTGGTGTGCACACAGGCAGTCCTATGTGGTGGTGGTGGTGGTGATGATTCTTTTTGTTGGTCTGTGTGTTTTGGAGCTTTTCATGGCCCTGCAGCTGTTTTGTGCAGAGACCTGCCCTCCAAATTGACCAAGACCTGATTCATATGTGTGGACCAGCATAACTTATATGCTGCATAGAAAGGCAGGTGAGTTTATATGGATGTTCCAAAGAAGTGCTTTAGGAAGTTGGGCAATGTTATGAGATGCAGAGCTTGTTGATATATCATCCTGAAATGTTTGCCTTGTTTTTATAAACACAGAAAAGACAGGTAAGCTTTTACTCCATGTTCACTTTGATGGTTATGCTGTTGAGCTGCTACATTTGGCAAACCAAGACTTAGAAAAGGGGCAGGGAGAAAAATAATAAGAAATGAATGCCACATTTAATCACCTCCATTAAAAATGTAAAATATGTAGATTGTTCCTGCACCAAGTTCAGGCTAGATCTCATCCTGCAGAAATAATTTGTACTGCTGTTGCGTCAATATTAGGACTCAACACATTCCTTAACCCTTCTCACCCTTTTAAATGAGTTGTTCTTTTAGCAGTAGAAGACTTATGAAGCCAATCCTCCTGCAGGTCAGCTGTCACCAAAGGGACACATGATCAGGAAGGAGTTCAGGTGTTTCATTCCTTCGGATTTCTCTTTGGGCAGAATTGGGATCTATTCTGCTGACAGCTGAAAAGCTGAGATGTTAGATTTCAGAGCTCTTACTAACAATTTTTTTCCTAGGTCAAAAGCTTACATGAAGAAAATCAGCTTAAATCAGTGAAGTAATACTAATTTACTTTTTTAACCAAGATCTAGACATGAAATTGTTGCCTCAATTAAAGTTTCATATTAATTTTGTCAGAGAATGAAGTGCAGCATGAAAATATGTCAGCAAATGCTGCCCTCATTGTGTTAAGTATATTGGCCATATGAAACATGGCCATACAATGCAACCATGCTAAAACACCCATCTGCTTTGCTTGGAGCAGGACTTGGGCCACAAAGTATATTAAAAAACCCTGCAGAACTACATTTCCATTTTGGAAGTAGTGCCAGTGTCAAAATATCTGCTGAAAACCAAACCACAGGTTCTTTCCATAGCCCTCATTGCTATTTGTAAAATGTTAAAGAGACTGAGCTGAAAAGATGCCCATGGAGAATTTCAGATGGGGACCTAGTCAGAATCCAAACTAACCAACCACAATGTATTTCAATCAAAATATTTAATTTAAAATGAAAACAATTTTCTCCTTTGCCAGATCCTCTCGCCTTCCCTCTCAGTATCTTAATACATCCCTATCTCAGCAATAGGCATTGATAGATAGAAAGAAAACAAACCAAGGCTGACAGGATAGCAGAGTTGCTTCTGCCAGCTCAGCAAAGGACATTAAGTGTGCAAACCAGTAGCGATGAATGTTCATCAGTTGATGAAAGAAGATTTTTCTCCCCACAACCAGCAAATTCAGATCCTGCTTTCAGATGCAGAGACTGCTGTTTGTCTGCCAACATGTGTATTTTCAAAAGCAGGTGCTAATCTGGAGAGTTTAATCTGCTTAGTTTCAATTAAGCACAATTTTTTCCTGCCAAAATTAGGCTCACTTGCTCTGTGACGGCCATACCAGCACAGTGACCACAACAGCTGGGGTAAACTGGCTTCCTTTTGGTCAGCCACAGCAGAAATCTTTTGCAGAAAAGAAGGGTCATGAAGATTAAACCATCAAAAAAAAAAAAATACATAGCCCTTTCAAATCAGGGTAAGCTCTGGTTTTGTGCAAAACGTTGCTGAAGTGCTGCATGGTAAGCCTGATATTTAGCAGTAGTAGAGTTATGGAGTAATTTTAGCATGCGTGAGGTATCAGAATGGAATTACAAGCTTGGATTCTGCTTATACTGATGTGTTAAACCATCCTACTGGGTTTCATGGGACAGGAATATTATCATAGAATCATAGAAATTTTTGGGTTGGAAAGATCCTTAAAATGATCTAGTTTCAACCCCTTTCCATGAGCAGGGACGCCTCTCACTAGACCATGCCTCCCAAGGCTCTGTCCAACCTGACCTTGAACACTGCCAGGGATGGAGCATTCACCACTTCTCTGGGCAGCTTGTTCCAGTACCTCACCCCCTCACAGTAAACAACTTGTTTCCCATATCTAACCTGAACTTCCTCTGTTTCAGTTTAAATCCATCACCCCTTGTCCTATCGCTACAGTCCCTGATGGAAGAGTCCCTCTCCAGCATCCTTATAGGCCCTCTTCAGATACTGGAAGGCTGCTGTGAGGTCTCCATGCAGCTCCTCTTCTCCATGCTGGACAGCCCCAGTTTTCTCAGCCTGTCTTCATATGGGAGGTGCTCCAGCCCCTGATCATCTTTATCATTATTGCACAAGCGTATATCTCATCTGCTGTGAAAACAATCACTAAAGAGCAGAACAAGGGCAGATTCTTCAGATCCTCTGCCCCTCAGCGTCCCAAGGCAATGTCAAGAGGTGGAGGATTACCTGCAGGGACAGAGCTCTCTGCCACAGTCATGGAGGGAGCAGCCCTGGCCCTGTTTGCAGGGTACCAAAAGGAGCTTCCCTGCTGTCTGCATGGCTCTCTGAGATGGCTGGGGGAAGCTGAAGAGTTTAAAGACCACTTCCTTCCTACTGTAGTCCCAGCAAGCTAACACTGACTCGGGGCCTGTCTCACTGCAAGCTGCAAGTGTTTAGATCCCCACCAAAAAAGTGCAGAGATAGCAAGTCATTAAGCTGTCAGTCATAAATGGAGCATTTAGAGAAAGATTAAATGGAAGCCATTGTCTCATTCTTCATGTTCTTGATCCATCCCTGGCAGTGTTCAAGGCCAGGCTGGACGGAGCATTGGGCAACATGGTCTAGTGTGAGGCATCCCTGCCCATGGCAGGGGCTTGGAACTGGATGATCTTAAGGTCCTTTCCAACCCTGACTGTTCTACAATTTGATCTTTATTACAACTGATCCCACTGTAATGAGCTTTCCACTTAGTGCATGAAGGGCTTCTCTGTCCTGTCAGGAGCTCGGGCCACAGGGAAGCTTGGCTGCCACTCCATCAATGCAGAACCATGCACTCACAGCACAGTATAGACAGAGAGGCAGGGCAGGGAGAAAGGGAAGAATATAAAGAGGGGAAAAAGCCCCTAAACCACACCCAATAAACCCCTTGGTACACCAGCTTTTTCTTCCTGTAGCTCTGAGAATGGTTTTGAAGTGTCTGCATCCTCAGGGAGGTTTAGCAGCAGCACACGGGTAAACCTTTGCTGAAAAGTGATTTAATCACTGATGTGTTTGAAGGCTGAATAAATGACAGAGCTGGTTGGTGTGGGGACTGGGCCAAAAACTGGCTGGAAATTCTGGCCTGGTGAAGTTTGAAAAGAGAAAAGGACAAAAACCCCAATAAATATTTAAATAGTAAATAATTTTTGATTCAACCTGAAATTTCTGTTCAATCTCCATGTGATTTACCCTATGTCAGCCTTCTTTCCTCTTTTAAAAGAGAGAGAAAGTCAGGTCCCTTTCAGAAATGGAGATTAGTAGTTTAAAATAAAAACATGCCTGATCTGAGATTTTCTTAGAAAATGTAAAATCAAACATTTTGGTATTGCTCAAGTAAACAGGAATCATTCTGGGCATGAAAAACCAGTAAAAAAAATGAAAATGGGAAAACCACCTTTCTGCTATCTTTAATAATTCACATGCTCAGATGCTCACATTCTGCTACTGCTGGAAGCGGGCACACGGAACGGTGACAAGAGACATGGGATTTCTGTAACTCCTTAAGGAGCTGGGATATGTGCAGGGAAGTTTAGTTCCGCTCCCCAAAGCAGGCAGGTGCTTGGGCAGTCACCACTGGCTGGTGTAAGGTGGGGATCACGCACTCCCAGCACTTCAATCTTGTTGCACAGCACTGATACAGGTCCATGAGCTGAGCTCACTGCTCCACAGCCCACAGCACTCAAGTGGTTTAATTGAGCCTGGGGTTTGCACAGCTCTCCTTCCCAAGGGCCGCCCTCCTCACTTCAGTAGTGAGTGTCTAAGGGACCTTCATCTTTGAGCAGCTATGGAGCAGAGGGGCAGGTTGTGCCCTGGACATCTGGGGCTGGACAGCATTCAACATCACCACACTGAAGACTTATGAAATAGAAGATGTTAGATAGCTGTCTTGCGTGCCTGCTCTCTCTCTCAAAAAATAGAAAGGAAAAAATAGAAGGAAATAGAAGAAAAAAGAACATAATCCCAGGATTTGATCTTTTTCCAGCAGCAAGCATGGATTCAATACAAGGCCCCACACAGACCACCACAAGGCAGCACTAGTGTGCTCAGCCTGCCCTTGAAACCTGCAGCAGGGAGGGCACAAAGCAGTGACCTTGAGGAAGCCCTATAGTTTAAGGAGTTTTAAGATCCTTCAGGGTGAATGCTAAGAAAAATAAAATAGATGATATCCCTGTGCTGAAGACAGAGCCAGCGGTGAATGGTGCATGCCCAACCTCCAAGGAAAGGTGATGGCTTTTCTCTTTGGGTTCTTATAAGTCTCTCTGAGCTGCTGCATTTGAGGAAACTATGCAAACCAACATCTGCCTTGAGGCTGGAGAGGCTCCCCCTCGAGTCCCTGTCAGAGGTACAATTAACACATTTCTCCTCAGGCTTTTATGAAGCACGGAGCCTGAGTTAGGCAGGGAATCTCTCAAGCATCCCCTTGGAAAGATGCCTGGCTGGCTGACAAGTGTTTTCTGACTCCTGCACCACAGTAATGGCAGCACCACTGGTGAGAACTGGAGAAAGTCTTTCAGTATTTCTCTTCAAGGCAGGCAATAAGTACTTATATAATCATCTGAGACACTGCAACTGGAGCTGTCAATGGAGTCAATAGTTTGGGGCTGTTAAAGGCAAGGCATATGCACACCAAACAGCTGAGGGCAACTTGTGTCTTGCTCCTGAAAAACCAACATCAAGAATAGCTTCATACCATTACTTCACTGATGTAAAATCTGAATTGCAAAGCTGAGGGCAAAGGCAAAGGCTACAGCTGTCCATATATAACAACATACAGAGCCAGAGGCACCCATAATAGCTTCCCCCCAATAACAGAGACAGAAGATGATGCTAAGATCCAACCTGGACAGTACCTCTTCACGCAGTGCCAGGAGGCACATGGGCAAACAGGACCCATATGAATGCCTCTGGCTCTAACACGTCCCCAGCGTCACATCATTTGGCAACCAGCACAGGATGAAGCGGGTTGGAAGAGCAGGGCATGACTTACTGATGAGAGGTTCTCGTCCCTCCGCCTCCCCTGGCTGTGCCGGCTGATGAAGGATCGCGCAGAGAGTTTGTAGTGGTTCAGCAGACACGTGATCACCACCACCATCACCATCATCACCACCACGATTATGATTATCTGTACAAACTCCAACTCCGCTGCAAGAGAGACAGACAGATCTTAAGCCACCAGAAAAAAGCAGCATGTAATTGAGCACAAAAACTGCTAATGTGGATGAGACCCCAGTGACACCGTTGCATCCTTCCCCCACAAAGCTCTCACACATGCCTAACTGGGCCCTGCATGCTTTGAGCCCAGTTACCTGTTTAATGAAGCTCATGAATTCACATATTTAGTGCCACAGAAGAGTCTCTAAGAGGCATCTTTAAAAACAACCTACAAAGCAGAGCATTTCCAAAGCCCCCCCCACTGCAGTGTGCTGGATACCTTCTCCACCAGTACAAAACCAGCAGCATCTCAGTGCTGAGCGTGCCTTGCTTGAGGCCATGGAGTTAAAAGAACCAGCATAATATTAATTATTATAATTATTTATTTATATTATTATTTATTTATTAATTATAAAGAAACCATCCTAACAGAACACTTTAGCTAAATGCAAGCTAAATTTCTGAAATTCCCTTCCCATCACCACCACTCCACTCCAGTCCTCCCTGGAGAAGAAGTCCCCCTTGGGGCATACCCTTGCACCAGGCACATGTCCCCTTTGTCACAGGGGTCAGGCAGTGGTGTGGGATGCCCGTGGCACAGCACAGCAGGCAGACCACTTTTCCCACTGCTGGCCCCTCCATCACAAGGCACAGGCGGGGAGCCCTCCTGTGAGACACCAGATGGGTGCGATGCGGCTGCCCATAGGGGCCAGATCCTGCAGCTCCAAGCATCCTTTGGCTCAGGCCTTGGCCAGCTGACAGCAGCAGCTTGAGCGGCTTGAACTGGCATAAAGGAAGGCTGAAAAAACATCCTCCAAACTAACATGAACAAGCAAACTACAGGCTAGCTGGTCAACTCCAGAGACACTTGGCAGCAGGCAGGAAGAAGCCGCTCCTAAAATTTCCTAAGGAAGTAATTCCTCACCTCTCTCAGGCTCAGGAGGCAAATGTAGCACTGGGGTCATGCATCAGGCACCCAGAGAGCAGACACCAGGTCCAAACTGCTCGGTCGCTCCCCATATGCCCCCTTGTGCCAACAGCACCCAGGGCTCATCGTGCGCAGAACAGGGCAGCAGCAGCTCCAGTGCTCACCGTAAAGGAGGGGCCAGACCAGCAAGATTCAATGGTTTTGAGGATTTACACCTTGTTTGCTTCTCAGCAGGGAGAGCCATAAAATCCAGTTTTAGAAAGCTGTGCCCTGAGCTATCACAGACACTGCCATCTGTATTTTATATACAGACACACACACGTATAGTATGTATCTGTAGATACACAAGAAGAGCCACCATGCCTTCAAAGGGCATCACACCACTCGCACCAGCCGGGGTGGCTTCTGCTGAGTCAGGCAAATTGAATTCTACCTTTTTTTATGGAAAGTTTTCTCCTGGCAGGTGGCATTTAAGTGCCAGTAAAAGCAAATAAATGTCAAGAAAACAGTCCAGGTGGTGAGTGCTGCCAGTTACCTTGGAGCTCATTCTGCTAAACAGCAGCTATTTCTGCCCAAAATTCTTAACCAGCTCTGCCCACCACCTTCAAAAAGCAGAATTATGCCTTGAAAGCAGGAGCTTTATCTGTCACTTGAAGTTAGATATATGAGTGACTTGGAGCCCGTATACTTATGGCACCCTTAAAAAGCAGCTGTCTCTACACCAAAAGATTGTACATGGGGTGGGAAGAGAGGGATTAAAAGCCAAACATTGCAAAGGAGTTTTGCCTTAAAAATGCCTTTTAGTTGAAGGCATCCTCTTAAAGAGAAGCTCTGGGTCTTTCACAGCAACCCCAGTGAGGTGCCTGAATGCCATTGTGAGAGTAAAAACCACATTCCCAACAATGAATGATCCAGCCCCAAAGCAGCAGCACAGCTCACCCGTGAGAATGACGAGTGATGGGACCTGAGAACAGCCATGGGTGCCTTGTGCTGGAGGAATGGGCTGGAACAGGAGGTTCCAGTCAGATTAACCAGACACACAAAGACATCAGAACTCAAAGGGTTGGGAAAAGAAGATGACGCAAAACCATTAAAACCAAAAAGCAAGTTGCCTCTTCCCATGGCACCCCCCATGTAAGAGCATGTCCCCACACAGCCCAAAGGCATGCCCTAGTGCTGCTGCACCCATTTTCTCTTTCATTACTGAAAAGAACAAAACAAACACCAACCAATGTTTTTAGGAAGATGAGTCAATTGAGCCTCAAAATGCAGCATGTGCTTTGGCCACAGTAAGAAAACACAAGAAAAAAAATACATAAATGGGGCCAGGGATGGAAAACTTCCTTTTCTGGTAAAAGAGGCTATATTTCTGAAGAAAAACAAGACCAAAGCAGTTATAAGGGAAAGTTCCTTTCCTAGGATGAAAAGTCCCTTAAATGAACCAAACCTTGCTATATTGGTACTTTGGTGACACAGGCGAAGTTTGGCCATCAGGAAGCGCTGCCCTAATTCCTTCCTAGGAAGGAACACACACAAGACATGTCATTTACAAACAATCTAAGCCAAGCTTCCTTCACACACACAGAGCCGTGCAACAAGCAGAGCCTGAAGCAGAAGAAAGGGTGGGAATTCCGTCAGGATATGGGAGAGCACACCAGCATCTCAACCATCCCCATCCAGCTCCAAACGTTGTTCTGGCTCTGGGACTCCTGTAATTGGAGTATTACGAAGAGTTGCCAAGAGCAAAGCACAATATGATTACCAGAACAAAGGGGATGCTGATTTCCAGCAGGAACACTCCCCCTGCCCCATCTTTCTCTCCCATGTTCTCCTTGGAGCTGGTCATCTGGGGGGGCTGGACTGCCCTAGGAGCCACGTGGCATGGCCAGGAGGTGCAGGCAGTGTTTGGCCTTGCTCTTCAAACTCTATATTTGGTTATTTCAATGGGGTATCCAGTCTAACGTTACAGCAATCACAGTGGTGTTAACAACAGCAGAGCGATTTTAATATCCCGCTTTGTGGGAGGAATGAGAACAATGAAATTGCAAATTAATGTTCTGTAAATGGGTTTGGTGAAACATGTCAGAATGATAAAACCTGATCAGCTCCCCCTGCTTGGACTTTGTCCTTTTCATGCCAATAGCCATGCTCTTCTCCATCACTAGCACAGGGAAGCAAACAACTCGGTCACTGAAGCAGAGCACATCTACCCTCGCCCTGCAACACAGACGAGGGCTCAAATCATACACAAGAAACGCATCTGCATCCATGTCTCCTTTGGTGCTGCTGTGGAAATTAGGATTTCTTCCCAATGCTTCACGGACACAAGGAGGCCAAACCCACCAGGAAACTGCTCTCTGCACCCACAGGAGCTCAGGGAAGAGCAGAGAACACACAGTGCACTGAGTTTCACTCTACCCAAGCCTAGCCTGTGAGGAGCAGCACAGCCTCGCGGTGCCTCGGAGCAAACATCAGGTATGCCGAGATGAGCTTTAATCCCAAGAATGCCCATGTTGCCCAATCTGGCCTTTGGAAAAAATAAAAGTCAAACCAAACAAAAAAGCCCCACACATTCAATTTGTGCTTTTCAAGTTTCAAGACTCTTACCCACTTGAGGCACCAAAGTTTTTGCCAGCTCTCCCTCTGTTTTAACTTGTCTTTATGGGCTTCATTTGCAGAAGGAGGGGGGAAAACTCAACACACTGAAAAGCTGGATATACTTGGTGAGATTTTGGCCAATCAGCCCAGTCAAACTAATGAAGAAACATCATTAAAACCCCAAACTTGGAGTTAATACATTATTATACAAGTGCAATTCAGCTGCCATGCTAATAAAAAGCCTTTGGGGGAATGAAAAACAAGCCGAACTGCAGAGCACATAATTTATAATTCTACTGGTATTCTTAAAAACACACACACAACAAAACAAGACAAAAAATACTCAACACATTTTGTATTTGGCTTCCTAATCATTGTCACTTTTCAATTAGAAGAGACCTCATTCCATTCCTCTCTGTAATTTTCCCCAAGGGAAGTGTTATAAACGCACGAGGCTTTACAAGATGGGCATATTCAGCCTCCAAATGCAAAGTAAGGTCACACTAATTTAATTCTGCATAATTTTTATTCCAGAATATGTTTCAAACTAACAGGTTCAGACATCACATTGAAGTGACACAACCTGCTTCTCCGTATTCTCTGTCTAGACACCGCAGCCCTGGCAGGCGGTCAGCACGCGTGCGACTGTTCTGCAACTAAGCGTTTTTCCCCCCAGATTCTCACAATCCTGAAACTGGATATTCGTGATCGAGTAAAATCACTTGTCACATCCCATCCTTCAAGCTCATCGCTTGCTTGCCACTTTAAACCACATGTGGCCTTGAATAAGGGTTTCGCAGTGGATTATAGCATTACATTAATGAACGATAGGAGACTCTTGCTGCCCAAAGCCTGCGGGCTCTGCAATGTGCAGCCTGTGGCCACTCTCCAGTGGTTCCAGAGGAAGGCAGCACATGCCCTTGCTGCCCGCACTGGGCTGCTGTCTGGCCACCAAGATAAGGCTCTCAAGTGCCTGAAATCTATGGAAGTGGCAACAGATGCCGATGTGGAGGCACATCACTGGCACGGCTGCCAAGGTACTTGGCCCCACACCTCCCACCAAAGACTATGCTCAGGGCTCAGCAGAATCAGCTGCATCTCAGAGCTTCCTCAAGCAGCAATGAATACTTGGCAAGCACAGGTTTAAAATTCATCAGTATTTCTGCAAGGAAGGAGAGCTCTTTGAGTCAATGGTGACATGGGGAGCACCGAGCCTTTGCGTGCACGCACGGTTCAGAACAGCCGCAGGGGAGGTGAGGCTGTGATACACTTTAAATGCATTTCCTTACTTTTACAGCTGCACTACAGTTCATAAAACACTTACTATAAACTTTGTTAATGCTCTTCCTTCCACATAGAGTATCACTGCTGAAGACAAATGCTCCAAAGCTCTAGCAAGCATAAAGAGGAGCGGGGAAAAAGAAATTACACCTGCATTTTGCTGCAATTACGAGTCTTCAAGCTATCATTTGCAAGTGGACAGAACAGCTTTCAGAAAGGGTCTCAGCCAAGATGACCTCTGCTTTCAGCTGGGTATAATGCACATCTGCAGGTCAAAACAGTTATCTGTAAGCTTCAGTTACATTTTCTCTATATATTGGGATTGCGTATCATGTGAGAAGTGATGATAAGAAGTGAAATTACTCAGGAGGTAATGGCTAAGCTTAAGTGTAGCTGCACTAGTCACAATTCCTAAGAAGAAAAGTTTAAAAGAATAAGCCAGTCGCCACCAATGCTGTGGTGCAGAGTGCTAAAACCCAAGTCTATTTTGCTGAGGCAAATTGAAGGAAGCAGAGAATCCCCCACAGAACAGTTCACTTCTCCTATGGTGACTTTCACTTCCTCTGACTATTTTTATCACTAAAACCCCCTTAGTTCCAACCTGAAACACTGCTGGGACAGTTCAAGCACCATGAGCCCGATCATAAGCTCTCACAAACACACTTTCAAGCATTTGGCAAAACCCTCCTGCTGCTGACTTCATCTTCTGGTGGACATCAGCCTCGTGTGAGGCACCAGCACCCTGCTCCACGCCAGGCAGGATCAGGCACCTCCTGAGCAAGCCTCCCTGTTCAGAGTTAATGAACTCTTGGTTAATTTTTACCCAGGACTGATAGGATAATGCACCTCAGCTTATGGAAGTTCCCATGACAGTCCCTCAGCATCACAGGCCCATTGTCACTCATTTTATCAGCACTCTTTGGGAAATACATCCAAAACTGTGTTTTGAGGTTGCTCCACGTGCCTGACAGAGGAGAGGCAGGCAAAGCCTCCATCACACCTTTGGAGTGCTGGGCACAGCACCGTCACTATGGAGAAACTTCCAACACTGCCCCAGCATCTGCAACAGCACAGATCACAGAAAAGGCAAAAACATGGGATTAAAATGAAAGCTTAACTCCAGTGGTTTCCCCTAATCTAGAAACTGATGTGAATTTGAGTAACAGTGAAATAAAGAAGGAAGCGAGTAAGAGTCAGGGAGACACAAAAGGGGCTGAGAGCAACGCAGGTTTGCTATTGCAAACAGACAGCACCTCCCCTGGATCACAGCTGGGCCGTCACTGTCACACAGGCTCCTTGCTGGGCAGCAAGTCTGACCCGGCCCTGGGTTTTATTTAGCCCACCGCAGCTCAAGGAGCATCTGGTTGAAGACCCTTCACAAAAGCCTGCAATCCAAGATAACAGGGCCCTTGTCTGCACTGGGACACTGCCCTGCAACACAGCTGTATGGAAATTTCCAGACTGGCCATTTGCCACTGTACATAGGGACTATTTCTAATTAACTATCACTTATGTTTGTAGAAAAACATCCCATCAGTGCCTAAAGCAAGAGCCAAGGAACCCTACAGCGTACTGTGCCTTCACCTCTGGTCTTCACTTTCAACACAAACTTCCATACCAAGGCAGAATGGGATAGTTTTGTACAGAGATCCCTCCTGCTGCCGAACAGGAGGGACAGATAAAACTGTATAATAAAAACTAAAACAAAACTAGCTCAATAAAACAGCCAGAAACAAGCCAGGACATTTCTAACTTTCCAGCTGAAGTACAGATGGATGCAATGAGGTCTTGCACAAACCTGGCAGCACGTCTAGCTTCCAGAAGACACAGGCTAAGGATGAATTCTAACAGCAGGCAGCTTGAGCTCCCTGGCCCTACCCTGCCCCTGCAGCTCTCCTGACTACCCCAGCAAGGCCTGCAGGCACCCAGGCAGGGTTTTAGAGCCAGGCTTTTCCCACAGGAGTGGGCATAGCACAGCCTCCCTTCCACTCAGGCAGCAGAGCCATAGCCTATGGATGGTATCAGTGCATAGATATATGGGGCTGGTGGTGAAGAATGGTATCAGTTGGGTCCCTGAGAAGCCAAAGAGGACAAGCAGCTGGAGCAAAGCTTGGCATGGGAGATGCACCATGGCGAGGTGGAGGAGTGCTCACTCTGACACTGAGCACCTACATCAGTTGCCAAGTGGTGAGCCCAGGCTCCCAGCCCATCCACTGATGAGGGACAAAGTCTTTCCCTGTGTCACTCAGCCCAAGAACAAGACTCAGCCTCACCAAGGAACCAGGTCTGTCCTGGGACTGCAGCGGGAAGCACAGTCATTGGTACAGGCATGGAGCCAAAGAGTTCACCAACAACAGCATGCAACCACTGGGCACAAATCAATTGGCACGAACAGGGAACCCACAGCACAGAGCACCTGAGCCCTATGCCAGCAACCAGCCCTTGGAAGAACACATGCCTCCTGTAGGGTGGCAGCAGGATACCTGTCAGCACAATGCAAAGAACTAGGTGATGCTTAGGGAAAGCGGAGCTGAGAAAAGCATCTTGCTTTGTGCCCCCTGAGCCCTTGCTCCAACCATGAAGCAGCACTTTCCGTTCCCCGTGGTGCACAGCTGCTTCATGGAGCGCCCATGGTTATTTATGGTGCCTGCTCCACGCGGGTGACTCAGCACCGCTCTGATTCAACAGATTCCATTCGGGAGCCTGCAATGACGTGGAGCGGGGCACCTCGGTGGGGACTGTCCCACAGCAGCACCTCCAGCATGGCCCTCAGGACTGGAGGCGGTTGGGCCACGTCAGGTCCTGAAGCTTATGAAATCCACACGTGAATGGCTGCCTATGGTCAGCTAAATATGGTGGCACTGTAATGTCACACCGCATGCCCCAGCTTCTTCCATAATCCTTGGGGATTTAGGGTAAATTCAACTGACTGCAATGCTCTGTCCTCCATGCAACACCCCCCTCCAACCCTCCAGGAAGGAAGGTCTCTATGCATATATAGACACACACACACGGAGTCTTTCCAGACATGGCAAAATCAACCAGATGCATTAATGAAGAGTGCTCACAATCTGCAGCGAGCACTTTCATCCCCAGTTTTCCATTAACACCTCTGATATCCACAGAGCTGCCCTGGCTGCGTGACTCAGAGCAAGGCACAACAGAGATGTGCACAGCCCTGACTGCAGCTCCTTCTCCTCCCAATTTTGTCATCTTTTCATCCATCTCCACCCGTGGGCATCTTCTGTTTGAACAGGTTCCTTGTGGCCCTTGATGGCAGCACTGTACTTACATAAAAAAAAACATGTAAAAGACATAAATAAGGGTACAGGTACTTTCTGAGTGAGCATGTGCAGATGAGGCTATTCAAGAGTAACCAGGAAGGAGGTGGGAAGAAATGGAAGCAAATGAAACACAAATCTTGGAATACAGGCAGATCAAGGCTCTCCTTTCCCAGCATCAGTAAATGTCTGTCAGCAGCCAAAACCTAGGCTGCTTCATCAGCATCCTGCAGCAAGCATCTTTCTCGACTGCTGGTCCAGACATCCCTGACTGCTTCCCTACCAGGGCCTTTGACAGGCAGAAAAAGGATATGACCCAGCATTTTCTCCAACCTGGGCTGCCATCTTCGCACGAAACTTACTGCCAATGGGTAGGCAGAGACACTGCCCTAAACTAGAAGTGATGGGTCTGACTTTCTCAGCACACACATCTCCAGCTGAAGGCATTAGCAAGGGCAGGGGCTTGGGCACCAGCAGGCTGCAGAAGAGGAGGAGGAGGGACACCCTTATCCATGCTGTCAGCTACTTGACAGCCCAGCCTGCTCCCCTCTGTGGTCTTTGCTGACATTTCAGAGCACCAGAGCTTCAGCAGTGCCTAGAGGCACTGTTGAGAACAAGGAGACACACAAGGACAGTCTTTGCCACGAACAGCTGAGAGCCTACCACTACCTTGCATGCCCCAATGAGGGCACAAACCAAGTCCTGATCACTTTTGGAAAGTGAAAGCTGAGGACACCCTGGACTGCCTTGCCTTATAAAAACCAATATGCCATCTTTAGGAAGCAGAGAACCAGAATACCAGAGCTGATATTCCTGAAGTGGTCTGCAAGAAGCCTGGACCAAAGAAAGGTCCCCAGAGCTGGCCTGTGGTCTAACTTGTTCTCATGCTCATTTTAGAGCCTTGCCCACCTCAAGAGCTTGCATTTTTGCCTGCCTGCTACAAGCACACTTTTGGAGATCAGGGACGGATGATACAGCAAAATATGGGCACGCTTTGGCACAGCATATGGCTCCCTGGAAGCACACGAGGGTTAAACTCAACAGATTCAAGTCCAGCAAAGTGTGGTCATTAAGCCAGATGCTCATCAAAGCCTAAATAAAAGGATGTGGGTTAAGCAATGTAGCCAAAGAGTGGACCTCATTTTTTCTACTCAAGGCTAAAGAATGTGAATTTGAGAAGAGCCATCTGAATCCAGCCACTGTTCCGAGCTAGGATTTTAGTCAGGAATAAACTTACAACTCCTCAGCAAGCAGCTGTTGGGGCTTGGATTCTGCAGCATCCCATTGGAGAGGCAGCGGGCTCAGTGCTGGGACCATGTCTGACCACAGCCCCTCACCCTTCCCCTGTTCATGCAGCATGGAGGAAAATATCCAGGCACAGCAGCAACACAGCTTGGTGCAAGCAGTTCTGCTGTGGCTCATCCTTCCTAGCTCTGCTTGCAAAAGGGACATGCCCACTATGCTAAACATTACATTTGAACTGCTTTCATTTAAGCAAGAACCAAAACAGCTCCAGGCAACAGCTGGAACCCAAAGGCTGCCAGAGAGGGTGCAGCACTGAACACTGGCTCCTGCCTTCCAGAGGCCATTTCATCCACCAGATGCTGAGCTCCGCTCCTTAAAGAGACCAATGTTCTCCCTCTCAGAGGCTGTGGACAGGGAAGAAGAGATGAAAGAACAAAGAACTCCGGACAGCAGATTACTCACCCTCTGCTGCTTGTCTGTTAGGCCATCTTAGAAACAATCAGACCAGGCAAAGTCATTACGCAGTATTCATGTATTAGCATCTGCTACATTTATCTTCTAAGTAATACCTCCATAAAACCACATATGAAGGGCCCATCAGATTGTCGACAATTGCATTTGCTTACAAGGCGGCATGGGAAGTACTGGAGATAGATACAGAATAGGATCTTGATATTGCCATGGCTGGCACTAATCAGCAGTACCCTGAAGCTGGAGCTACCACAGCAATACTGAAGCATCAAAGAGAGCAGGACAAGGCCTGTGACAACAGGCAGGACAGCTGGGAAGAGCCCACTGGATTTGGTCCTGCTTCATGCATCATCAGTACAGCTAAACTGCATGTCCAGATTCAGCATGGACAGTTGTGATGTAGCAAGCAGAAATAACTGTGAGCTAGTGATGGCTGGCTGAGAAGAGGGCAGGAGTGCAGAGAGCAAGTGGGACTCAGAAAAGGAGCCAGTCTGAGAAGCATTGCTGGAAGATGGGTGATGGAGACCCATGGAGTCACATGTTCACAGCATCAATCCCTGGGCCATAAATGCATTGAATATAGTACGCTTTCTTCATTTGTCACCCTGGGTAATCAAGCACCACATCCTCTGAGTCATTGGCAAATGATGGCCTCATCCTGCACCCCTACCCCTTTTTCTGTTTGTTTTAAAGGAAACAGACCCGTTTCACAGTAACCAGCTCCCTCAGAGCAATGAGAACGTTCAGACTTTCTAAAACCTTGCATACGCCAACCCCTTTTCTCCCTTTTTGTGCTGTTTTACTCACCCTCCCCTTCTCCAGGATTTTGAGAGAATGCATTTTCTGCACAATATCTCAAAGCTTAGGACAGCTAAACTGGACTAAAAGAATAAAGTAATTTTGATTCTGCACTTAAAAGACAGGTCAATTTGGTTGCTCACTAGAAAATGCTGACAAAGGCTCATGGCTCCCATCAAACTGAGAACCCAAGCATCTCTTGCTCCCCATGATGCGGCACAACGGCATCAGGCCTGGACAATGTCTGAGACAAGGGTGAGGGCAGCATATCACCCACCACCTTGAACACGAGCATCAAGAGAGGGACATGGAACAAGAGTTCACCGTCTGCAACCCGAAATAGCACGAGTCTGAAAAAAAATCCTACCAAAAAGTGAGTGAAAAAACAGAGCACACAATATCCGGATCAAG
The DNA here is from genome assembly GCA_039877255.1 of Loriculus beryllinus. Taxonomy (NCBI): domain Eukaryota; kingdom Metazoa; phylum Chordata; class Aves; order Psittaciformes; family Psittacidae; genus Loriculus; species Loriculus beryllinus. The sequence goes on along the minus strand of JBCJKH010046863.1, from coordinate 27,238 downwards.
CCCTGCCAGCTTACCCTGAAAGGCCAAAGGGGGTTTTGTTTTCAGGGGTATTTCTGCAGCTAGCAAAAATAAACACATTAATAAATAAGCATTTTCGTATACCCTGGAAACACTCCTAATCAATATGTGGCTTGCTACTGTAGAGGTTTTTTTCCTTCCACCCAGCAGAAACTCATGACAAAGGAAAGCACATCTCATTTATGAACTTAGCTATAAATACTTCTGCTAACTGCCATTTAGGAATTTCATTTCCTGCTTGAGCAAGTCCTGTTGAAAGAGGCAATTACCAAATTTGTTTCTAGTTATAGAAATAGATGTTTGTCGCTGCCCACATCTGTTTCGACAGACAAATTGCCAGTCGCGGACGCTCCAAGGAGAGCAAGCGCTCCATCCAGGGAGGGCTTTGCCACCTCTCCAGAAAGCCAACAGCAATTACAGGGATTGGGTTTCCGAGTCCAACCTCATGTGAGCCCTGTCTCCCACTGCCACACAGCTGCCTCACACCAACGGGGCACCCACAGCTTTTCAGTCAGGCACAGCCACCAGCACCGCAACACCCGGTGTACAGCACCGACCGCTGCTGGCAACGCCACAGCTTGCTCCCTCCTCCTGCTGCCACCCATACACCACCATGTACGTGTTTCGTTAGTCACCAGGCCCATCAAAACAAAGCAACTTGAATTCTGCAGGTCACAGGGATCCAGTGCTCTGCACAGAAAGGAAAGCAGCAGCAAAGCATTCTCCTTGCCTGCAAAGTGAGGAGATGGCACAGGCCTTCCTGCTCAGTGTGTGACATCCCATCACCAAACAGCCAGGAGTGATGGCAGGAGGGAGCATCTACTATCAGCATGGACCACAGCCTCTCCACATTTAACACTGTATATAACAGGTTTTACTGGGTCTTCCTTCCCACTTCCCTCCACCCTGGCTGCCCTCTAGTTTCCATTCCCACTTATTCCTAGGAAAACCATTCGTCCCAACACACTCAGCCACATCCCCGCCATAGCCAGCTGCAACTCAGGTGCCCCAGCACCAGCACCTACCTGGCAAGTCCTGCGGGACCCACGCTGGAGCAGGGGCACCCCGAGAGGGACACAGACAAGCAGTAACGCCTGTGTTTCCCTGCCACAGCCGAGGCACCCATCGACTCACACCCAGCATCAGCTCAGGGATGTGGCAGAGGCACAGAGAAGCCATGAACCACCATAAGCTGTGGCTGGGGGACCTCGGCACCTCGGGCATTTTTCCTGTGCGAATGAGCATGACTCCCCCCACGCCACCTCACTTATTAACCCAGCACAGCCCCATCGGCATTTGGGAGCGGTGCTGGGGACCCCATCCTGAGGCCACGGTGCTGCAGCTGCCCTGGGCTCCCCGGGACACGTGTCCCTGGGCAGCAGTGGCACCGGGGCTGCCCCGACACGCGGCTCACAGACGGGTGTTGAAACACACATTGAGCAAGTTGGCCAAGGCCACACAGGTCACGACGGGGCTGAGACTGCGACCGGATTTCCTCAGCCCTGTCCAGGGCTCACCCTCCTCCGCCTCTTCTTAAGCGTTGTTATCATCCCTATCACTTCACAGCTTTTGCTTACAAAAGGAGTGACCTTTCACAAGGTAAGTTATTGCCTGGAACAAGGACAACCTTAAGTTACAGACACAATTATGCACCGCAGAAAGAATATATGCAAAACGCATGCAAATGCCCAGACGCGCACACTGCGTCTGGTCACTGCAATATTCAAGTTCAGTTCTTGAACTGGTCTGAACACCACCAGATGGGAGCAAATGCATATGCACAGTCTCAACACGGAGATGTGACAAATGGTTTTAAATCTGTGTGTATATACACCCCAGAGAGAGTGTGGGTGAGGAGTAAAAATGCCCCAAGTCTCACAAAATGAAAGGTAATAAACTTACTTCCACCTCAGCTGTAGCAGCAGCCTGGGAAAGGCTTTAACTCCTACAGCAGATACGCTACAAAGCCTCAGCTCTGTTTTAGCGCTTCGCACTTGCAAGTTTTCAAGCAGACACAAAAAGAGAAGCTGTTCTCAAAGCAAAACCCAGCGACGTTTGCTCAGCAGAGAGCGTTTCTGGAGCAGAGAATGAGGCTGTGTTCCCAGTTTTCCCACCTCTCGGCCGCAGCAGGATGAGCCCAGCCTCCCAACCCCAATCCCCATCCCCTGGCACATCTGCGTCTCTCCTGCCCCATTGTCCCTAGGCACCCGTCCCGTCCTCATGCAGCCCCCAGACAGCAGATTGATAACACAGGGCAGTGGTGGCGAGCTGACTCACGAGGTCAGCCCTGACAATAGGTTTCAGGGGGTGGTTGGAAGAAGAGGCTCCAGGGTGAGGATCCCCCCAGCTCCATCCCTGTGGCAGAGGTAATTCCTATCCCAGCTTTCCAGGCCATGGGGAGGAGGATGCTGGGCAGTGGGTGGGCACCCCGGCCCCAGAGCACAGCAGCAGCTGCCCTCACACCAGGATGAAGGGTGATTTGGGGAGGACAGGGAAGGGGGAAGAGCACAGAGGGGAGGATTATCCATGGACACAGCCTGTCCCCTTTTCACTGCATTTAACAATAAAGCAGTAGCTATAGCAACGGGGTTAATTAATGCATCCTATTTGCATAACTAAAACTCTGAACCCATTCAAACCTTGCTGGTATTTTCATTCTTAAACCTGGCCTGCAAGGCTGTGCTCTTATGGCAAGGGGAACCCAAACAAACACAGCCATGCATATGTAGCATTATACTTGCAGGTACATGCGGAGCATCACACAGAAACAACAGTGCACAAAGCCATCCCTCAGCTACGGCTTCAGCAGCATGACCTGCGGAGAGGCTCCAAGAGCCATTTGCTCCACATACCTTTATTCCCCTAGAAAGCATTAACACTTGCAAATAAGCATGCGGAAAAGAACAGGAAAATGGGAACTGAAGTGTCCTTCAAGAAAATAAAACAGGGAAAAAGTGATTTTCAGAGATGGATGGAGTACTGCGCATTCCAAGACAGAGGGGGTAAAGAGATAGGCAATGTAAAGGTTTCAGACTATCGTATAACCAGAGGGGGAAATGTCTTCTCACCACAAACATGCATCTGCATGATGTCTAGACAGTCATAAAAAGGGCAATTAAAGTACTGCAGGCTGCAGTAAGCTAATGTCTCCTCTCCCAGTCTAAACAGTTGAAACATACTGTACTAACTTGGGGGGGGGGGGGGGGGAACAACAACACAGAAAGAAAAGTTTTTAAGTAAAAATGTTCTGAAATTC
>JBCJKH010046863.1:0-15608 GCA_039877255.1 Loriculus beryllinus | reverse complement strand
GCAGGGACCCCTTCCACTGGAGCAGCTTGCTCCAAGCCCCTGTGTCCAACCTGGCCTTGAACACTGCCAGGGACGGGCCAGCCACAGCTTCTCTGGGCACCCTGTGCCAGCACCTCAGCACCCTCACAGGGAAGAGCTCCTGCCTCAGGTCTAATTGTCATGTGCTGCCTGCAAACACAGAGGGGTGCTCAAGATGAAGACCGACGGCAGATTACCGCACAAACCCGCAGACACAACGCCCAGCAGATGTATTTTCAAGTTAGGAACAAACAGTTCAGGATAAAAGACAACCCATGGCTTCCCTTTGGCCTGTCAGGGAGCAGTGCATCAACATCTGCAAACCTGACGGGATATGGATCCCCCCCAGCCCCACCAGCACAACCGCAGCGCCTGAGGAGCTGCTCTGCAGTCCCCAGACCAAACCTGAGCACGGGGTCTTTTTATGAAGCCCTTAAGAACCGTCCCTGATAATGGTTAATTTGTACTAATTAGTGCCTGCCACAGTCTGATACTGGCCTACAAAAGTGGCCTCTAACCCAAGAGCAAGGGAGGCTCCAGCCACCAGACACACCAAAGCTGCTGCGCCGTGGGTCCTCACATACCTCACGCTGCTCCTGCCTCCGCTCCCACCATGACCGCTGTGGTACGAGTGCAAGAGAGCAGGCTGGGAGGGTCAAGGGCTTGTATTAACACAGCATCCCTCCCAAACACAGCTTTGAAAAGGGGCCTTCCATGCACCCGGGAGGATGGAGATAAGCAGCTTCTCCAACCTGGTAAAGGTGAAGAGACCAAGAGCCACACGGGCAGCGCACACGGGGCGCAGAGAGCCTCTGACACGGGTGATCACTGGAAGGGGCACCTGCACTGCTCCTGCTGGGCAGGAAACAAAGAACTCAGCCAAGCCAGCCAGCAAGGTGTGGAAACAAGGTGTGACCTCCTCCTGCTCCTGCTCCTTCCTCACCTTAATGCAGAGCTCGAAGAGATGGAACAAAACCAGCACAAAAAAAAGCGTAGGAGGACAAAAGGGAAAAGCAGACACAGAAAAACTGGAGGCCAAAAAGAAGCAGGAGGCTCAAAAGGCTCAGGAAGCCAAAGGTAAAGTAGAGGCTGAAAAGAAGTTGAGGCCAAAAGGAATGGGAAACCAAAGAGCGGTGGGAGGCTGAAGTAAATTAGAGGCTGAGAAAAAAGCAGAGGCCACAAAGGCAGTGGAGGCCAAAAATGCATGGGAGGCCAAAGCAAAAACAGAGGCAGGGAAAAGTGGAGCCGGGAAAAAGTAGAGGCTGAAAAGGCAGAGCAAGGCCAAAAGTAACTCAGAAGCTGGGAAAAAGTGGAGGCCAAAAAGGGGCAGGAGGCCAAAGGAGAGGCTGAGAAAAAGTCTGGACTGCAAGTGTGTGGAGGGTCAGTGGAAAAGTAGAGGGCAAAAATAATGGAAGCCAAAAAGGATCCAAAGGCCAAACAGGGGCAGGAGTCTATGGGTAAGTGGAGGCAAAAACCAGGTTCAAGGCTAAAATGTGGTGGGCAGCCAAGGAGGCCTGGAAAAAGTGATGGCCAACAAGGGATGGGATGCCCGAATGTGTGTGTTTCCATGGGAAAGCTGGAGGTTGAGAACAGGCTCCGTGCCTGATCAGGATCTGCTGTTCTCGGGGTAAATTCCCAAAGGTGCAGCCAGCAGCAGCTCTGCCCCCCTCCTTGCTCCAGGGCTCCGGCAATGCCCAGGGTGCCTTGACCCCTTGTGCACACACACCAGGGCTGTTGCCTGGTCCCAAGGTGTTTTGGCCACGACCGGGATGTGTGAGAGAAGCAAGCCTGAACCCTCCCAAGTCAGGCGGGATTTGAGGATGCAGCTTCTCGCCACCCTCTGAGCCCGCCCTGCTCTCCCATGCTCACAGCTGGCCTTTTGGTTCAGCCATTTCACCAACTTCTAAAATACAAATGCAGATCTCATCGCTTTAAACTCGACCAGAGCTACCCTCCCCTCTCCTCCCTTCCTCCATACATGTGTAACTTTTCCTTTATGCAGTCAGCAGCAGGGAAGGGGATACTGGAGATGCTGAACAGTCGGTGTGTATTCCCTGTGGATCAGTGCCCGGAGCCCTTCTGCAGCCACAGTCCTGCCAGACGGCTCCATGGGAAGGGTGGCTCACGCTGTCTGCCTACCAGCAGCAGCAGCAAGGAACCAGTAATTACACTGGCTGGACCAACACCTGCTGGTGGTTTTGTCTTACACTGTTTGTGCAACCAAATAGGCTGCCAACAAAACAAAGATGGACTCGGTCTAAACAGGTGAAAACACAAAACAGGGAATGGAGCCGCTGCGGTTGTTCCACGATGCCCAAGTGCAATACATGCTGGGACATTATTTTTGGTTTCGTCTGCAAGAAAGCTCCAAAAGCAGGTAAAAGCATCACGTGCACTGAGAAGTATTCCCTGTAGGAGGAGAGAAAAGGTCTGCCCATGCCCAGAGCCCAGCTCCTGCATCCGGCCTCAAGGGCGCATGGATGCTCTTTGCTGGGCTGTAACCCCAGCCCCAGCAAACCCAGCTTGAAGGCAGCATGGCCTGAAGGCTCCTGCTAAACTGGACAGCACACAGGACACAGCAGCCCTCGCCTGACCAGGGCTGCCATCCCAAACAGCAGTGAGTCAGTTCAAAGCAGCAGTGCTCATTCCCATGCCAGGATCCACACAAGGCAGAGGGATCAGACCCCACACACACCATTCCTCACTCACAGAGCCAGAGCTCAGCAGCAAGGTGGGGAGAGGAGGGAGAATACCATGAAGGACAAGGGTAAAAACCCTAAAGGAGGACTTGGGCCAACCTCAGCCTTTGATGCCTTTTGACAAGGCAAGAAAGCCAGGATCAGCTCCTAACTGCACCAAGTCACACCCAAGATACGGTCACTCGTCAGCAGATGGGATTTATTGTAGATGATTCGTCCTGGAATAAAAACATCAGCCCCACCTCTCATAGCCTGTTTACTGAGAGCCACTAAACATTAAACAGAGGCAAAAAGTGTATCCCAGCAACATCTGGAATTCATCCCTTCCCCCTTCTGCAAAGAAATAAATCACGCCTTATTCTTTCTGAGAAAGAAATGTGATTATGTACAATTATGATGCTGGAAGAAGACAGAGAAGAGCAGAGATTTTCTCTAAAATGCTGTTTGGACAATTATAAAGGGATAGTTTCAAAGAGGCAGCAAATCTCTCTCAGCGTTTTCCGCCCTGTCTCACAGTGCCAGGCTTCCCTCCCATGTGTTGGCTAAGGCACTCTTAGGAAAGCAACAGCTCTTTTCATCTTTGTAAGACCTTTAGTGAGCTAGAAAGAAAACCAGCCCGAAGTCCTAAATGGTTGAAGAGACAGGAACTAAAATATTCTTCCAATTCCTGACAATAGGATTTGAAGGAGCCTTGTTTTCTATGGAGAAATGCTCCTTGGTGACCAGCCTTCCAGGAGAGGATGGATCAGTCTTTACCCAAGAGAGCTGATGCTCTGTCTCATCAGACAGAACAACAGAATGGCTTTAAATATAGAAACAGGAAAGACTATCTGGATTAATATGAGGATGCAAGGTCAAAATGTGATATCCTCCACTTCCTCAGGCTCCTGATCCCAGAATGGCTTGTGACAGCTCCACAGCATCTCCTAGCCCCAGCAGCACCCAGGGAAGCCCAAGCTCAGAGGAAAACCCTCCCCAGCCATCCCTGAGGCAGGAAGCAAAGCAGTCACTCTCAGCCAAGCCCACAGAAGTGCCTCCAGCTACTAAATTACCCGATGACATAAAGTAACTGCATTGATCAGGCTGGAAAACCAAGCTGCAGAGCTCTTGGCACGTGCACAGTGAGGAGGATACAGCGGCAAGCGTTCTGCGTTTTTCACCTTCAGGTAGTCACAACCACAGCAAGAGATCCCCCTTCCCCTGCCCAGCCCTGACACTGAGCAGTGGAGTGCTGCAGGGGGACACCAAAGGGCAAACACACGCGAGAGGGAACCACTGCTCCAGATGCCTTTCCAACCAAGCAGAGCCTCAGCAAATGACAGGTATGTCCCACTTTGCAAATGAGGGCAAGGCTGTTCCAAGAAGCAGTCCCATTACTCAGGCTCCTCAAGCCCCATCTCCTTGGCTGTGTGAGGACTGGATGCAGGATTTCATCAGGACATTAAACTCAAAAGCCGTAAAATCACTGAGCAAAAAACCAATTATACCTATTTTCGTAACAGCCAATTTAAGCTTGTATTTAAGTCCCCTCACATACCCCTAAGTTACATAAAGCATTTCTTCCACTTGAAATGCAGCTTTCTAAAGGCCATTTTGCTTAATTTAATAGATGCTTAATGTGGGTCTGCAAATCTCTAGAAGCGTAACCAAGGAAGACACATGGCTACAAGATACAGCGTGATCCCTTCCCGAGGCAAGAGAAAGAACAGGAGAGGATGAAAAGCATCTCCAAACCCATGAACCTGCTGCGACTGGAGTGCACTTGTGGTCTGAAGAGCAGCAAAACCCCATGGTCAAGACAGAAGAGAAATTCCTGAACATCTGCACGTGGTTGTTAACTCACTTGAGACCAGGCAGTGCTCTGCAGGCTGCACAGATCCTTCCTAGCTGCAGAACCAAGCGAGCTGAACTGAGCCCACTCAGCCAGGCTGCTGTCAGATTCCAATGATGCTTTCTGAACTTAAATTCAATAAACGCAGGCATCTTTTTTCTGCCTTTTTTTTTTGTTTAAAAATAAAGCTGCACTAATAAAAAGCTCTCAGTAAATCTATTCAATTAAGGCTGTCTTTTTTATTTATTGTTCCTTACAATTTAGGCCCGGATGGCAAGTCAGCGGGTGTTGAGAAGTATTTATCAAGAAAACCTATGAGAATGATGAGGATTAAAAGCTGTCAGCAAGCCAGAAAATGTCTGTAACCTTGTAGTTTGCTCTGTGCCTTGCTCACAGCATGCAGGACCCCATCTGAGAGCTCTGCGCCCTCTCCTTACTCTTAAACCCATCTCTGCCACATCAAGTTGACAAGACAGACCCTGCATTGAAAGCACAACCTGGAAAAGGTGCAATCTGCATACACAGCTACAAGTAATTCACACTAGGGAAACATAAAACATTCCTTGCATTACACACTGGTGGATCAGCATCATTAAGTGTTATACACCTCCTGTGTGTGTCTGTGCACACTGGAGGGGGAGACGCTGAACTCAAAAATGCATCTTCCAATTCAAGCAGAGTTCGACTGCAATAATATGACTGTAACTGTGAGATTCCCTTTTATTATATGGGAAATTATTACAATTTAAGGTAATTTTACTCAGAATTGTGTGATGCTAGCATCCATAAATCGTGTTGTTCCTTACATGTCCTAAAAGCAGCACCTAGGAGGCCAAGGAACTTTCAAAGCTCAGTGATTAGCCTAACCTATATATGCTGTTCTAAGCTACTGAAGTGAAGAGTCCACCCTTGGTAAGATGGAATAATGGTGGAAAGAATGAAAACAAACACGGAAGGAGCAGGACCTGCGCTCCAGGAAAGCTGCAGAGACATCTGCCTAAACGGAGCCAAGCCCTTGCAGCCAGGCCAGCACAGGAGAAACTCTCCTGCTCTTGAGGAACTGAGTCTCATTGCACAAGGAAATCCAGCCTGGTTTCAAGTGTGGAGCGGGCACCAAGAACAAGCTCAATTCTGGGTCACTGATGCTGCTGAGCTGTGGGTTTCATCCCTGTGCTCTAACAGCCAGCCAGTGTCCTCAGCACTGCGGGAAACAGGAGGGTATGGGAGGCTCAGGGCACAGCTTCACTTTGGGGGGCATTTTTGATAACCATATTAATGACAATATTAAACAGAAACCACTAAAGGGGAGGATTTCAAAGCTCACTCAGCACAGAGCTCAACCCGCAGCACTCAGCTTCCCTGGGACTCATCCTCAGCACACGGATGGAGGAGGCAGTGAGCAGAATCCAGAGGACTGTTGTAAGGACCCAGGCTTGGAAATGTTAAGTCTTAATGCTGAGCGGTTAGATGTCTTTTGGGAACCCATCCAAATGGCACTGCTTCCATCCCCACTTGCCCTGCAGGTAAATCTAGCATGTGGCTTACACAATCTGTTGACTTAAATAAAGCAAGGGCAGAAGACGAAAGCTGCTCAGACATCAGGAGAGGCTCATTAGTCCTTTGGGCAAAAGTCTGGGTCACTTCCCCCTCCGCAGCATACTCAGTGTGTCAGCCAGGGCCCCATTTCCCCCCGTGAGAGCACGTGCAGTGAGGGTACAGCAGCAATGGTCACCGTGTTCAAATCATCAGTAAAAGGACAACAGCAACATTGCCAAATTGTCCCACATTTTTGGCGAGCGCCAAAAGCTTAAATTCAATTTACAGAAATTTGAGTCCATGAGCTCTGTGCTCCAGTCAAGTCCCTTAAAATCAAACACAACCAAGCAGTGACCACACAGATCTCCCACAGCGCAGGGAATGGGGCCACAGCAGCTTCCAAACCTCACGGCACTGGTCCACCCGTGCCTCCATCTCACCTCTGGAATAATGCTCATCCATTCTGTGGACGTGGGATGTTGGTAAGGCACTGTGAGACCACCACACGCTCTGCAAGTGCAAGATGCTGTTGGATGTGTGTGTTTCAGGTGCAAAACCAGCAGCAGAGCAGGCAGGTGCTGGCAGGAAGGGCTCTGCAGTGAGCCTACCAGCTGCCTTCATCCATATACCACAGGAGTGCTTCTTGCCCCAGTATTTTCTATCACTAGTCTTTAACTCCATCCACACAATCAACTCAGGCACCTAAGCGCCAGCCCTGGCACCCAGCTCCTCTACTCCTGAGCATGGTGGGAGCAGACTGAACACAGCAATCCCCACGTGGCTGCAGGGCTGGTTTGTTATCAGAGTTACAAAGGGGAAAGTTAATTCTCACGATCAATGAAATGGGGCAGAAGTAGAGGCAGGCTACCTTGTAGAGATGCAGCTTGTCTTCCGGCTGAGATTTTAAAGCACCGAAGAGGCATATGGAAGGAAAACCTATTCACCTGACCACCACTGTCTCTGCTATGATGTTGCACAACCATTCTGCCCAGTGTGCAAAAAAGAATCCCTACCGCTGACCACAGGCAATAGGTTAACTAGTTGTAAGCCCAAATTCTACACATAAAGCATATCATGACCGAGATCTGCAACAGCAAAGAGCCAACTTTGCTACTACAACTACTCAAGTTATTAAGTTAATGTCTACAATGTCTCAATGTATGTAACAATGTGTTAATGTCTCAAGGTAAAAGAGACTACCACAGCACAGGATGGTGAGCTCCTTAGGAGGCAAGCTAGACAATCTATCTCTCCTATCAGATCTATGTTAACATTTAACTAGGACTTACTGTTGTGATCTCCAGCAATGAGCAGATGTGGCTTTGAGTAATGGTTAGCGTTACTTAACCGGTTATATTCACTAATGTAATTGACACCTATTCCATCATCCTTAATACACCCACTTCTTTCTCCGATACCATAAATAGATTAGAAAAGTTTCTGCAGATGGCCATGACCCCATTTGTTTGTGCACTTAGCCATGTATGAATCACTCTTGGCTTGTAGCAGCACTCTGGAATTACTGAAAGATAACTAGTCGGCACAGACACCAATAAATGAATCATGCTTTCCACAAGACCAAACCTTTGGGCTTTTACAGACTCCAATTACAAAGTAAGAAGAAAAGAACAAAGAAATTACTCAGTCTATTTGCACAAAGTCATGCAGAGTTGATTCATAGTTTTACAGAATTATTACTGACAATCATTTGTAGGGGGTTAGAGTAACAAACCAGCTACTTAACATATTGGACAGAATGAAGAGATGGGGAAAAAAATCCCCAAACCACGTCCTGCATGTATTCTTGAAAAGTAGTATTGATTTGTGTGCAAGTACCTCTTCATTCTTGGTATGCTCCAAGCCTGGGGGTTAATCAGCTTTCATTCTCCAAGGCTAAATTCTGCTCTGCCGGGTTGCTTGGGCCAAGTTTGCAGATGTGGGAAATCCTGTTGCACACGCTGAAGCGCAGAAGCCTCACGCCAGCAAAGCATCACAGGCACAACTCCTCAGCACCACAGGCACGAGCAGGGTCTCGTGAATGACCAGAGAACTGCCATGTGCAAAAGCACTTGCCTTTCTAAATGCACGCTTTCAAATGTATACTGGTAGTGAAAAATCAGCCAGTCTGAGGCATTTTATTAAAGATATGTGAAAGACTGATTACACTGAACACTAATGTGTGAACCACTGGAAAGCACCGTGGACATCCACCAACACAGGCAACTTGTGAGACGACTTTCAAAAGATGTGTAAGGTATCTTTGTGTAATGTCACAGCCTGTGGCAATGCTAGCATACACCACACACAGGAAAACACACCCTCTTCTAGATCAGAGCCTGAGACTGGGCTTGTATCAGTGAGACTACTTGGAGAAAAAGGGGACAGTTGCTGTATGCAGTGACAGAGTGTTGTTAAGTTAAAAAGAATCTGAAGGTGACGGTGGACTTGATGCCAACCTGAGCCTGCAATATGCTTCAGTGCACTGGCTGCAGCATCTCTGAGCACAACGGCTGAATTTACACATTTCAGGACCACGCAGCATCACATGTTCTAAATCCGCATCCTGTACCAGAGAGATACGCAGAATAGCAAGGGTAATGTGCAACTGAACGAAGTACTGACAGTTTGGAAAAGGATGTAAATGTATAGACAATGCTTTTTGTCTAAGGCCTTACCGCCATTTACATGTAACTGAAGATACAACTTCATGGGCTGCTTTAGCTTGCAAATGGAAAGCGTGCTCTCTTTTACAAGCCACCTGAACTCGGTTCACAAGCAAAGAGCTGCCAGCCTGGTACAGCCTAGAGTCACAGCTCAGGAGAGGCCAAAAACAGCACCAGAGGAGCTACCACATAGCTCTAAATCAATTTGGGATAACTTGCTTATTTGTCCTCACCCTTAAGGCTGCCGATTTCCCAAGGGAGGTATAAACCCCACCCCAAACAGCTACAACAAGGGAAGATGCTCTGCAAGATCTAAATGAAAACCTTAATAAACATTCCCAATTCCTACCCTTGCTCCCACTCTACCCATACTACATAAATTAATGCAACAAGCTCTCTTGTATAAGAATACGTAGGCGACAACAACCTTCTTCCTCCAATGACGAGTTTATCTGAGGATGTGCTGTGGATAGAAGGAGAACAAAAAGGCTCCCAATAGCACCACTACAGCAGCAGCGGGTTGTCTTTAAAAAGCTTGAGTCACTAGAATCAAGGTCTTCAGGTGCAACGCAAGACTAAAAGGGCGCACGTGCTAAACAGCAACATGTCCTTCAGAAGGGAAAAAAAAGCAAACTACATCAGGAACCTGAAATATTAGGTGGATGCTTGAATACTGTACGACATAACCGCACCAAAAATGCTAATGCGAGTTTAGGTTTCACACTGGAGCTCTTTCAAAAGATTTGCAAAGCTTTGATAATATTTAACATCCCTGCTAATTTCCTTTTTGGTGTAATCATAAATTTACCATAGTAGCCAAAAGATCTGGGATGAACTACAAGTTCTAGCTGGCTCCGAAGCCAACAAGAATAATGTGTGCCGTTACTATTTTCTCTCAAAACATACCTCTGCAAAACTGACTTAAAATGAGAAAAGAAATTGTGAAACTGTCATTACAAAGAAGCATTTAAAATGCAGATCAAAGTGCTGCCTTAGAAGCTGTATTCCTTGCCAAATCATCAAAGCTCTCTTTACTCTCAACAGCTCCCCAAATCCTCTGATTTGGATGATAAACTCCTACAGCTGAAATTTATCTGCTTTTATAAAAAAAGCAAACAAAAACCTGAACCCCCAACTCCTTTCTCTGGTTACCAACTACTTCATTAACCAGTTCGTTCTCAACTGCTCTCTTGTACTGCGAAATCAATTCACTTTCACAAATGGGTTTATGCCTGTGTACACACACCAACAGTACCCCAGCACCTCTTCAAGCACTGAAATCTTGTCAGCTCTGAGGTGTGTACGTGTACAGTCTCACCCTGCAAACACAAGTCCTCACAGCTCAGGTAGCCAGTCCAGCTTAACACCAGTATTGCTGTGACACGGCTCTACTACACCCTGCGCTGCTCAAGGAGCCCCAACACCACTACTACGTTTAGTGCAGCAAGGAAGCAGCAATGCAGCAGCCACATAACCAGCTCTGACAGATGGAGATGATGGGTCATATCTTGCTCTCACGGATGGGCGCCTTGTGCTGAAATGGTTCCCTCTCCAGGACCAAACTTGGCTGCGCTGTCCACAGCCAGAGCGGGTCTCTGGTGTGTCTCCTCATGCGATCTCCTCAAAGGGGATCTGCCCAAGTGACCTACCTTCTACCACCCAAAACAACTGCAAAATAATCACCCAGCAATTTAGCCCCACAGACAGAAAACACGGCACAAAACGTCCCTGTCGACACTAATGATTCCTTTGCTTTATGGACGTCTGAGAGTGTGCTCATGGTGTGAACAAAGTTTCCACCTAATTGCAGCAAAGTGGCCCAAAGTGCACCTCTCTCCTCACCAGCCTTCCTGCCAGGCTTTATTACTTTGATGGAACACAACAACAACAGACGCATCGTGCATCAGAGAACTAGAGGGATCTGATACGACAAACCGCATGCCAGACCTCCTTCTAAGGAGCAAACTGGCAGTCAGTTTTTACATGAAACACCACTGCAAATAAATGACCTTTTTTAGCTAATTAGGGTTACCAAATTCTGACGGTTGCTATTACCTGAAACAAGATCAACAGACATGACTGTACAGTGAGTTATTCAGGAAAGAAGCCGGATGGTAATTACTGTCTATTAGTGACACCATATATTTTGGTACTTCCCTTGGAAAGGTCTCCTCACGTCTATCCATTTATAATTCAGGTTTACAAATTCTTTCTAAAACTGGATTTATCATGCCACCAACTCTCAGCCTGGGAAATCTAAAAATATTAGTGTATTTGGTGAGCAACAGCAAAACTGAGTTAGAACAAACATTTGTACCTACTCTTCATCTGCAAAGGAAGCAGTGGTAGTCTAGCTAATTAAATACCCTGAAAATTAAGAGCTGATCCCAGACCTTACCTTGGGAATTCCTGGTTTTAAGGAACAGAATATGGTTGCTGTTTCCCACACACCCTTCAATGCCGCTCCTCTCACAACAAAGATCTGAAAACATACTACTACATAAAACCAAGGCAAGTCAAAAGCCTATTTGTGGGGTAGAGGATGCCTTCATAAGGGCTTGGTATCAAGCATTCTCCTCGGAATATACCCTGATACTGACTTTAAAGGAAGAATTACCCATGTCTTGTCTCCAGTTTGCATTATATATGATCACCTCTGATTACACAGGATCACCTCTGATGCTGTGTGTGCCAGCCCCGCTGTGCAGCACCACATAACGCAGGTGTTCACCCAGAGGAGAAAAATCAAAGTTTTGACTATTTTCCCCCCATTTTCTCCCCTGTGTATTTTCACTCTCCCATTCAACACTCATTATAAAACACTAAGATTAGAATCACTGCCTGAGGGCACAAAACTAGCTGTAATTTTGAGACCCCTGTGCTCTCCAGAGGCAGGGAATTAGGACTTTCCCTGCTGCCCTGGGTATGAAAGGTGGTACCTGCAAGAGCTGGGGCCCAAGACTGACAGGGTCCCTGGGGACTGCCAAGGGCACTACAAGCAGTTCTTAGGCCACCATAAGCAAAAGCCATCCTGCTCTACTCCTCCTGTATTGTACCTGGGGACGCTGATCTCAGCCAAAAGCAGTGCCTGTCACAGACACACGGCCAGAGCCAGACACAGGGAACAGTCCGGGTTGGCTGGAGTCAAACTGAGATGCCACAAGCTGAGCACACTCTGTCCAAACGCTCTCTGGCTTGCTGGAACACTGGTAGCAGCACTCCCGTCCCTCCCTTCTAAAGGAAAACTTGGGAGCAAGAAAGAAGTACAAGGCTATTATCCTCTCTGCCCTGGAAGAAGCCATAATTGCCATTGACACACCATCAGGAAAGAAACCTATTTGCCAGAAAAGCAGTCTGAAGTGGAAAGGAGACGCGATCCCTAGCTGAGCCATCTGCCTTTGGTTTGTTATTAAACCAAAGAATGTGAAAACCTGGGAAGTCCTCGCTTGAACACAAACCAGCTCTCTCGATCCACTTGCCCCAGCCCAGCACGGGCCAGGCACGCTGCTCTGACCCCAGCAAGGCGAGGAGAACGGCCTCATCTCCTGGGAAGATCAACAACACATCTTAACCTCCCGAATGGCACCACACGAGCAAAGCCTCCACCTGCCTTCATGCCCTGCGCCTCGAGCCATCCTTTCACACGGATGCTCGGGTGCCCGCAGAGGCAGCATCCCCTTATCCTCCAGGGTAAAGTCCCTGCAGGGCCATAGCACTGGAGCTGAGCTGCCCTGGAGGAGCAAGCGAGGAAGCCGGCGGGAAGGCAGCGCGTTCCCTGTGCCAAATAATTAGTTATTTACAGGCTCTTCTGCCACGACAATCACCCCTGACCTCTTTCACCCAGCCGAAGCGATTAGAGACCACGGGCACAGACGTCTGGCTGCTTAAGGCCGCCTGGCGTATTGGCACTACAGCCATAGCGGGTGAGCCTGTGCTCCCCGCCCCCCAAAAAGCCCTCTTCTAATCCTAATCTGGGAGCGCCACACACAGAACCCAGCTGCTTCCTCCACCGCAGCGCCGCAGCCTGCCAGATGGAATAGAGCCTGCAAAGAAATATTTTTGGGGACCAGTTGTACAGTTAACCTAATTAGAGGGATAAATGAAAAGAGTTCACAGTTATGCCGCCTTCCTGAAGCATGCCTGCGTGGCAACTTTTGGTTAGAAAATTAAATAGCATCTGGTGGTAGCTGCTCAAAGTCGTATGAGAAAGAGAAATAAAATCAAGCGATTGGAGGTGGGGGAAAACTATATAATGAATTTATCTCAGGGAGGCTCAACTCTGTCCTTTCCACTGATCCCAGGTGGAGGAAGCGATCAGGTAACAGCCTCTGCAGTGCAACCGAAGCCCTCCTGTAGCACAGAGGTGAGCTAATGCTGCCCGCCATCGGCAGGAAACAAATAAAGAACACTGGCAACACAGAAACCTACCCGAAAATGAGGTAAGGGTGGCAGCATTAAGGGAGCTCAATCCAAGGCTCCCGGGAGCTAATAGGAACTCAGTGCCCGAGTACCAGGATCCCAGAGCCGAGTGGCTGACACAGGGCGCGGGTATGGGAAGGATCTCGGGAGCAGCACAGCACCAGGCTCCCGCGACACACGTCAAATCCAGGCAAGGTGTCCTCCAGCATACGCTCCACTGTCCCCAGCCTCTCACCCCACATCCATAACCAGCACCTGTCCCCTCCCAGCCTTACACATGCTGAAAACAACGGGGAAAAGATTATAAAATACGCTATTTCTAAAAAGCCAAGGAATGGAATTACAATGCCTGAGTTGTTTCAACACAGCCACATGCCAAGGGTTAGGCTGGAAGAGAAGCCTTTTCTTCAAAAGACATTACATATTTTAATTCACAACTTTTATCATAACCACGAGCCTTGATCTGACACAAAGTCTCTCATCCTTCCAATTTTGTGGGACACAGTTTATGTTCACCAACTGGCTGACACAGAAAAGAACTGTATCTTCATTATTTATACACTGCTATTGGTATGCACATCTAGCCCGGCCTGTTAAAGTCAGGGAAGAATAATGGTCTATTCAGTACCCGTAGTGTTAATAAAATCAGGCAAATCCAGCTTAGTTTTGTCTGAACACGAATGAGATTAAATCAAGATTAAATGTGCATACAGTACAAAGGGTATGGTTTATGCTAAAATTCAGAAGGAACACATTTTAGTACCCAGCATACAAATGCCTACAGACCTTCTCCAGGACTCAGACACCTGAATTAAACAACGATGAAACCAGAGAAGGGGAAGGCAGATGACACTGGACAAAAGCCACCCAGAATACCGAGGGACAGATGCTGGCTCTAAAATACTGCTCCGCAGCCCCGCTGGAGGTAACGGGGCAAACCCTGCGCTAGAAGAAACAGGCAGAGCTCAGCTGACTTTCCCCTGCATGCACCGAGCGTGAGCCTGCCCCATCGCAGTGCCAGGAATATATGCAAAACCAAGACTCTTTCCCAAGTTTTCATTTTGGGCCATTTTGCATTAGTCTGTGTCGGATTTAGATTTCACAACACAGAATAAGGTGTTCAGCGGGCACAACTCTGACAACCCGCCCAGCCTGGGATGCCTCAAAACCCTTCCCTTCACAGAAAATACCACCTGCATTAAATTGCCAGAGAAACCAACTCACTTCTCCTTCCTCAGCAATAACGTTCTTTCTCTCTCACCTCCGTGCACTTCATCTCCAAGAGGGAAAGAGCAAACAGAAAAGTAGTGGGTGTTTAGGTCAGGCACTGTCCTCACCGCCACTCTGCGAGGGTTCAAAACACCCATAAAACCTGCAAACAGCCCCTCGTAACAAAAGGCCCCCAGGGGCTGCAGGCGGGGGAGCAGGTTCCCAAATACTCGTAAGCCCCACTGGGGTGTCCGGATCGCAGCGCTCCCGCCGTACCCAGAGGAAGGTGATGAACACCGGGGCTGGCGAGGACGCCCGGAGCAGGCTCGGGGCCGGTCATTGGCACCCCCGTCGCCCGGCACACACGCGGAAGCCCCGGTCGGAGCATCGCGGAGCTGCGGAGCGGGGCGACGCGATGCGGGAGACGGGGAAGAGCTGGGAGCTGCCCCGCCAGCCCGGCCCCCGTGTCAGCGCTCACCCGCCCGTGTCACACCCGCACCGCGCACACCGCAACAGATGAGGGCACTTGGGGGGGGGTGGTTAATAATAATGTACTCCGCGGAAGCGCAGCGCTGGAAGCCTCTGCGGAAACTTCCCCACCCGCGGCCCCCCTCGCACCCGGGGGAAACCGGGTCCGTCCCCGCGGCAGCCGCAGCAGTACAAGTACTTACTGATCTCCATGCTCTGGAACAAAGACCTTTTGCAGTTGCATGTGCAGGACACATTGGGCTGAATCGCTACGGCCGTGCTGTTCAGCCCCATGAAGTTGTACATTTAAAATTTAAAAACAAAACAAAAAAAAAAAAAAGACTCCAGGAGAAGAGCAATGGAGTCGGATCGATAGTGCTGCATGCTGTACGCGACCACTAGAATGATTGATATGGAAAGGAGACGTGACAGAGCAAGTTTGAGTGACCCACAGGCGCGCAGCTGCAGTGGCAGAGTACGTACGCGCCGCTCTCGCATCCTGTAACCTTCCCCGCCGGGCGCGTTTGGGAGCTCAGAAAATGTAGTACGTGCCTTTGATTCGTAGAAAACTCCAGGGACAAACTCGCCAACAAAGTTTTCAAGTTGACAAGCAGGTATTCTATATTGTCGTCTTTATTAAGTCCGGTCGGCTTGAATATACAGTCTCTATAGTGAGACAATGGGGCAAAAAAGCACAAAATGTAATCAGTTCTAAGTAATGTTAAGTTTGATGGCTTTGTAATGGAAAATAACTGCGGTGCTTGA
>JBCJKH010046862.1:7574-21448 GCA_039877255.1 Loriculus beryllinus | reverse complement strand
TGTGGTGGTGGGTGGGGGGGCGAGAACGACAGTGGTGTGGGGGGGTAGAAACTGGGTTTAAACCGTAACAACTGACTTTAGGAGGAAGCTTTATGAACACATATCCCTTCCTACCCACAGAGCAGAGTGGTATGCCTGCACAGCAACTTTCAATTGGTCTAGTTTTTTGTATTTCAAATGAATATATTGAAAGCATGCCTCAATCTCTTTCAGAAATGAAAGCTTGGTAGATTGAGGCTCATTTTCACACAACCAGCTGATACTGCTCACACTTCATGCATTTTCAAATTCTTCATACTTTCCTAGGAATTTAAAAAAAAAAAAAGGCATGAAAACTGCAGAAAAACTTTCTCCAAAGCTATTTGCCCAGATTCTTAGTCTCTTTCGTTTTTGTGCTGCCAAACTTGGATTAATAAGATGAACAATGATGTACATTTTTCAATGACAATACTGGGATGACCTTTCTACTGTCTTTTGAGACTATAAATGCAGTCATATTAAACCTGTTCTGATGACAAAGAATTAGATTTGGGTGTTGCTAATACTAAAATACCCCAGATTTGTCTTGTCACAATAATGACCAATTCACTCTTCCCATTTTTCTCAATACCTTAAAGATATTTCATTACTTGACAAGAATTCTGAAAGCCTGTTCCTTATTTTGGCAGCTGAAAACCTGCTTTTTTCCCTGTCAGTGATGTTTTGCTTGGCAGAGTCTTTATACTCAGAACGGTGTTTTCCTCTTGAGTGTGAAGTGTTGCTTAATGCTAACCTTTCATCCCAAGGAGCAATTTGTGTTTATCAGTACATCGGAGATTCACAACTAATTTTAAGCATAGGGAACACTTGCAAAGTGTAAAGGAAAGGTTCAGCTTTTAAAACACAAAAGGAAAACAGACAAAGAAGTTCTGGTGTCTGGTAAGAGGTAGCTGGCAAAGAAATCAAAAGCCTGACAACCGATCCAGAGTTTCTTAGAAGTCATCCCTCTAAGCAATACACTTGTCAAGACTTAGGACTGAAAATTTTCAGCTGTGTTAAAGGGACTTGGACAACCAGTAACTACTCCTGAGAAAGCTTCTTGGAATCAAATATAGAGCGGAAAGAGAGGAGAGAGAAAGGGAGCGGGTAGACAGGAGGGAAGATTCTTCCTTTATAACAGGTAAACTGGGTTCCAAAATGCTTCATATAGAGTTGAGTTACCAGAAACTCCAGCAGAGGAGAAGCAAAAGAGGAGCTGCACCAAAGAGACATATCAAATTAATGCCTGGTGACACTGAAACAGATAGGAACAAATGGGTTCAAGTGACAGACATCAACACCCAGCCAGAGTTTTCCCTTGATTCACCATAAAGTTCCACACAAACACTCATCCTTCTGAGCTGCAAATAGTGAAATGAAGGGATTGTCTGTGGGTTGTGTGGTCCCCCAGACCCATGTGTTTTGACATCAATCCTTATAGGGACTTTGAGAATCATAGCATAGCTAGGGTTGGAAAGGACCTTAAGATTATCCAGTTCAAACCCCACCAAGGAGGGAGCTCACCTACTAGGAGGGTGACTTGCTCTCAAAGGCTTGGCTGCATTTTACATTTAGCCAACTTATGAACACACAAGACAGCCTGAAAGGGGAGGGCAAGCCCTGCTTACGGGACTCCAGATAACCTATGTGCATTTTAATTACATTTACTTGATCTGTCAATTACATAAATCCATATTAACTCAGTTCAACTGATCGGACCCCCAGGCTGCAGCGCTGGTCAAGGTCTACAGGGCCGGGAGCTCTTCTCAAATCTCTGAATTCCTGTTGCTTTGAAGCTGGGGCTTCAAGCTCTTAACACCTACCTCACTGATGAGCAGATGGTACCAGCGCTGTGTTTTGATTGATACTACAGACCAGTGTCTCCTGCTGGCGACCATGCAGCAGTGTGGCTGGCACTCAAGGCTAAGAATGTTGTTCTAATGCTGTATTGATTTAGGGCTCATTTTCTATCATATCATTTGGGCCTTTCTGCCACATCCTGCTCAAACCAATGCATACTCATTTACTAAATAATCTAAAAACACATCAGGAAGGGCACAACGCCAAAGAAATGACTCAGACCAGCCCACCTCCACTGACCTGCTGACATGGATTGGATTTTCCATACATTGCTCATTAACAGAGATTTCATTCTGTATAACTTTAATTGCCTCACTGATATAAAATAATCTATTTTCCTGTAAGACCGTGCTGAAAACAACTGGAAATATTCACTGCTGTAAAGATGTACTTCTTATCTGAAGAGGTGGTGGGCACGCAGCGGTGGTGTCTTCCCTCCTTACATTATTCTTGGCTTTCCCACAAATGCCTGCGTGTCTCTTAGGTATTACTCCTGAATCATCTGCCCTCGTTACATGCAGCAATTGCGCCTTCTTCACATTATAGCACGAAGACAGAAAGAAGGCAATTAAAATTCAATAATGGTGCAGTGCTTAGATACTCATTAAGCAGTCATTAGGTAGTCTGGAGACTCATTGTCTTCAGGAGAGCTCTTTCGCTCTCTCTCTCACAATTGTAGTATTAGCTCAGAACAGCAAGTGCCGTTTCTCTTCAGCCCAGGAACAAGTGCTCTGCTTCCTCCTGGACAACCACCGCTCGCAATGCGGCAAACCCTATGGCTCCTTCAGCCCTACTGCGCTGCCTAGCTGGGAATGATGCACGCTGGCAGTGATTCCTGCCCTCTGCAGGTGATGGAAGGAGCAATTCCACGCCCTTGCTTGTACTGGCTTAAATAGCACCCCCTTCCAGAAACACAGCCCCAAGTTGCCGAGACAACTTGTAAAAGGACACGCTTCTCAGTATGAGAAATTGGCAAAACCAGGCCTCCAAGGAGCCGGGAGCATTCCCTGTCAGTATCAAGAGTGAAGCTCCTGCCAAAAGAGCATTCAAAACAAGAAAGTTTCATTCTGAGGTGGGAGAAGAACACAGTGGCAGAGATAGGATGGAAAGACTATGCCACTGATTGTCAGATGCAAAAAGGCATCAAGAAAGCAATGCTCACAGTCCAAATTGCCTTACAAAATCAGAGAAGGAGCCTCTCTCTAGTACAAAGATTGCCTCTGGACAATCAACAGCATCTGTCTCCTGACTCTGAGGATCTTGAGTTTGCTCTCCTTCCCGTCCTTGAGGAAGTGGAGAGGCAACAAACAAGGTTAAAGCTAGGAAGGCTCTACAGCAGTTCAAAGGAGCATTTCACTGGAGTTCACTGAAAGCAGAGGGAGCAAACTCCAATGCATTATTTAAGACTACTCTCGCACTGCAGACCCTTAATATATACAGATCAGTATAGGGGCCTCTGCCAGAAAAATGATGCTACAATAGGAAAAAGTAAATAGAATTCATATTAGAGATGCTAAGAGGAAACAATACAGCTCAAAAGAATATCCATATGCGCAGTACCTGAGGGGTAAGCAATGGAGCGAGCAGAGCAATTCCCAGATTCCAGCATTGTTCACAGCGCTCAGCCGGCCCTGAACACCTCTTCAACAGTCCGTCACCCACACACTCACAGCCAGAGTCATAAATTAGGAAATAATGGGTTTCTCTATTAAAACTCATTTCATTTCTCACTGAACATCCCGTTGCTCTTCGTGCCCTGCTTTCCCCCAGTACTCACAAGACACTGACTGCCTGACACAGCGGCAGGTGAGAAGCAAGAGAAGCACTCACCTTGTTGGTTGCTCAGGCTGCTTCTCAGAGCCATCTTCCCCTCATCTTTCTGCTTGGTGCTTTAACTGTGAAATCTCTGAAGCATGGATCCCCTTGGGGCTGTTTTATACAATGCCTGAAGCAACAGCTGATGGTGATTTTGGGGGTTTGCCCATCAAGTGCATTCAGCTGTGTGCTTACCTGCTAGAAGGACTGTTTTCGTCACAGATTTGTTATTCAGGTGAGAAAAGGTACTTGAAGGTTTGGTCATATGCTGTGCAAATATACCCTTCATTCCTTCAACCGTAAAGAAGTGACAAAAATAACTAGGACTGGATGCTGGAATTACGTGTATGAGAAGAGTGAAAATGAGAAGGAACCTACAACCCTTTTCCACTTACTCCATGCCTTCCCCACACCCTGGCTCCTGACAAGTCCATACACAACTATGTTTGTCTTTGCTGTTCCCAGCTCTTCTTATGTATAACGAGGCATCCGGGTAGACTTATCATCATGGCAGTCGTACTCCTGAGCAGTAATGGTCATCAGCCAAATCATCAGTTGGCAACTTCTACTTACCATGGGTAGTCATCTGCAGAGAAATTTCTGCTGTACCTCTTTCTCCTGAAAAACACAGTTTTTCAGGAAGACATACTAAAGACTTTTCAGGTTCTGATGTGCTGTGAATACGTACCACAAAAAAAAAATATGACATCTAGTATCCTTACTTGCCTATCATTCCTGTCTCCAAATGAATCGCCTGTTTGAGTTTTTATTCTCTTGTCCAGATAATTCCTTCAGATAACACTGGTTGTCCCAAGGCAGCACTCCCAGGACCAGGTCCTGTAGGAAGTCTGGTCCTTTCCTGCAGGCAGGATTTTCACATATTGGAAAGCTTTAAATCCCTTTATAGACATGGTGCCTTCTAAGGATTATCCAGCAGGCCAGTCACCTCCAAGAACGGACTTGCTTTTTGTTTGCCCTGACAGATAAATTGATATGCCTCCTAATCCAGTTGTGGACAAGATGTTGACAGTTCAATCTCTCATGGAAAAACTCAAATGTTCTTTTTGCCTCTAAAGGTCAAACATCTTTCTACCAGGTTCAAGGCCTCTAAGCATTCGCTCAACTTACTTCCTTTGTTTGCAATATCTCTGCATCAAGTAACACAGCTCGTAGGGTTTTTAGGAGGGTCAATACAAAAGCAGCAAGATTGCCTGACGCTTATGATGATTTCAGTACAAATATGTAGGTCAAATGGGACCTTTTATAAAGCCCTATCCACACCAACTTAATAACTTTACATTTATTGCCTCACATTTGCTTCCAGCAGCTCTGATGCTTTCCTATTACTGAAGATCCATGATAACGACAAACCTTCTTCCTCCTTTTATGTTTCTACTAATGACCAGCAGCAATGGGATTTTGCTGGAAATGAAGTAGCTTGTGTTTTGTTTATGTTTCCGCAAATCAAACACATTTCATATATAAAATACAAGGATTTAAGGTAGGTTTTTTTCACCTTAAACCCTTTTCCACCAGCAAGCAAAATAAAACTGGAAACTAAAATGTATTTTAAAGATCTGAACTTACACTTTTTTATACTAATCCTGATTGCAGACAAAATAATCAATCTGATAACCAGACATGGAGATTATCAGCACGGCATCTCAATAAATGCTGCTACTCTATCCCACTGTACCAAATGCATCTTCCCGAAGCTCAGCAGAGACGCTGCATCTGGCGCTATGGCACAAACCTCTCTACCCAAGGCTGTATAAGCTGTTCTGTCACAGTGTTCGATTCATGTATCTGTAGACATTTGATAAACACTTCCTTGATCTTTTCAGTCCAAAATATTTAAGATGAGTGGATTTTTTGCCAGTGATGACCTAAAGAGAAGATCTGATAGGAGATGTGTGTGTCTGTGCAAGGTTTATGATAACATAACAGAAAACAAGAACAATATAAGATAATACTAACATGAGGATAATATTTGGGTTTTACGTGTCAGAAAACAGAAAACTACGGCACACAAAGTCCCCAGTGAAGGCTACTTACTGTACAGCTGCGTAAGTGCAGGAGAATACTCCGAGGCCTTTAAACACCAGTGAAAACAAACCAAAAGCCAGCTATGGAACTCCTGAAGCACATCCTTCCCGAGATCACGGAAAGCAGAGTAACAGAAGATGAATTCGTTGGGTTTTCTCAAGTTCTGGAAGGGATGGACATTATCGACTCTAAAATAGAACCAGTTCT
Source organism: Loriculus beryllinus (assembly GCA_039877255.1). Lineage (NCBI taxonomy): Eukaryota > Metazoa > Chordata > Aves > Psittaciformes > Psittacidae > Loriculus > Loriculus beryllinus. Next base: position 15,502 of record JBCJKH010046862.1, on the reverse strand, counting down.
GGTCTGGAAGATGCAATTTCAAACCCAACCATTTGCTGAGTATTTTGGAAGTGATGAGATGTGGAAAAGGTAGAGATTTATCGGGAAATGAGAATAGAGACTAAGGCATATAATGTAACCTATCACCTTTCTGAAGTGACCCTCAAAAGAAGCAGCAATGTAAGTATTTCTGTCAATTCCATGGGATTTATCTCTGTATGTTCACCACAGTTCAAAGATGAAAAGTTTCCTGAGTTTAATATGTAGACATTTAACAATGCACCCCTGACATTATTCTCACCATTTGTTGATTACTTATTTTTGGCTTTGTGAATGTTTTAACTCCTGCGATGTCCCAGCTCTCATCCCGTATCTTGGACGTCAGCACTTGTGGTTTTAAATGGTCTTAAATGAAGTCATGAGCAAAAATCCTGCAAGTAAGTACAGAGACACAACAGCGAGAAGGATGTGGAGTTTCTTTGAGCCAGAACCATAATGCCACAGGTTTTGTACCTGGGCATGTCCTTTGCTTCCTCAGTTTGTGTTGCTGCTGAGATAGATTAAGAGGACTCAACTTACCTTTCCCTTTGAGTCTCTTAAAGCATGTCACAAAGATGGTTCAGAAGAACTGTTCAGTCAGCTGTCAATATCAGCACCTTTAGTTGTAAGTCAGGTCAAATAGCAAGGTTTTTTTATATTTGTATTATGAATTTCTTGTAATTTATCTCACTCAGTCCCTGAGTCCTTTAAGAGTAGAGGTAGAAAAGCAGGAAGCATAAGGATTATGATAATGGTTCAATGCTTAAAAATTCATTTCAGATTCCTTTGTAGATCGTATCACTGCTATCCTTTAGTGTTTTACAAGGATGAAGGAGCTCACAATGCAGAATAAAGAAGGAAGAGACGGAAGGAAAACATCAGGTATATAGTCAGAGCATGATACGCAATTGAAATTAGCAAAAGTGTGATGCATACGCAGAAAGGAAGATACATGAGAAACAAACATTACCAGTATCCATATACAAGCCAAAAATAAACAGTTTATTGTTCCATCTGTGTACAACAAATTTGATCCAAAACTCTCAGAAGTTGCAGTAAGGATTCCTATCTAACATAGTGGGACATAGCTCAGGCCTTGTGCCTCTGCCTCTATACATTCACATACATACGGTAGATGGCCAGACATCTTTCTGCCTCCATGGATATACATAGCTGTCTATTTGAGTACCCACGTGTATATAAATATACACTTACAAACGTATTTTCACAGCTCGCTTGAAAGTCACACAGATTAAATGCAGTCCTTTCGAACAAGGAAGGAATACTAACAAGCAAACATTTGTTCCTCCTGACCCTGTATTCTGTACAAATGGAATTTACCCACATGCTTACGTACTACGGTACCTTCAGTGGTTCCTCCAAATACCTCCCATACTTGCTGGCTGACCTCAAGAAGACACCTTCATCCCCCCTTACCTTTTCTAGCCCTGTTACTGACACACCTTTTACAGCTGAAGATGTGATTCTGAAGCCTGGAGCTGCTCCTCGAAGTAGACAAGCTGATCCACTTCAAAGCAATCGCTTGCTCTAGAAACCATTTTCTCCAGGTGTCTCCTGATCTCCTCCTCGCTGGCATTCTGCTGTCTTGCTTGCTTGAGATAGCTGTACACGGCCTCAAACACCTCTGCTCCCAGCTTCCCGATGGCAGATCTGAGGATAAATATGAGAAAACAGTCAAGTGAAAGGTAATTCATACTCTATGTTAATACAAGTGATAGCTGGTACTGATTTTTCCTACGTAATTACAAACCAAGACTCCTTTTCATAAAGAATCTGACGTACCACTTTATCTACAGCAAGCCTGGCACACAAACGTATTATTGCCTCTAGGTTGCATCAAAACCGAAAGGAGCAACCCCAGGCAGACGTGCTCCAGTGGCTATTTACGTGAACAAACACATTTCAGGATTCGCTGCTTTATTTTAGCTTCTATCAAATGACAAGGAAATCATTGCACAAGCTCAGCAGGAGCCGACTGACGCTTGTTCTCTGCGGCACTCTCCTTTTATTAGAAGACGGATCTGTTATTGAGGGGCAGAGAATACACTCACGGGATCTTAATGGTGATTTATAAAGAAGATTCATTTGCAAGCAGCAAAACAATGAACAGCTCTTCTGTTTCTAAAGGCAAACATCTTTAAACTCACGTATCACAAGCCACGGTTAACCCCAAATGTTCCACTCGGTGATGGGCTCACAATATTTTGCCGAAACTAAGTAATTCCCCTTCAGCACATCTGAAACTATCTGCCCGCTCTGCACACACCCAGCCTTTGTGTTGTTTTCTTTCACTAGACCCTTACATGTTAGAGCAATTGAGATTTTTTGGTCTTACAGTGTCAAACTGGCTCAATTTTAAGGGTGATGATGCTCACAAGAAGGAAACACCTCCTCACATCCCGTCTGCCCTCTGCTTTTCCGCAGCTGGGTCACGCTCCGGCTACACATCACCCCTCCTGCTGGCTCCTGACAGGTGGATTGGGAATTGAGGCAGAGAAAGTGAAGACCCAGGATCAGAAGCCACAGGTCCAAGCTGGAATCTCCGCAGGTGCAGACCTGACTCAGTTCTGCTTCCTTTAATTAGAAACCGCCCTTCTTTTTCTACCAACAGTGCTTTTTAGAGGAAAATCAGAATCATTGAAAGAAATTAATTCTCAGACACTGGAAATCTAGGGATTAGATAACTACAGAAAGCTAAGTAGGGATTTGTTTGGCAGATAACGTACATTTCCTCCCAACACTTTACCAGAAATACCACAGTATTCTCTCCAAATGGTTCAAAATCAATACATAAGAAGCGATTTTGAAATCACTGCTACTTCACTAATGCTTTTACTGACTCCTCTCTCCCTCTTAGACAAGTATGTTTAATTTTTTGTTTAAGTCCTGTCTACTTAAAGATGAAAAAAATGAAGCAAACGTCCCCCAGGAGTATTGCTTTGCTAATAAACGTGACCTGCAGATTTAAACCTTCTCGGTTAATCAGTTAATCTGTATAATCAAATCAGTTAATCTGTATAAGAGCTGATACAATGGAATTATGGGGAACGTGTTCATAGGTGGAAAATTAAGGAGTAGCTAACAAAAATGATAACCTGCTTTTACAAAAGACATCAGGCTCTGTTTGGACTTGAGAGCTGCATTAATGCAAAGCTGCTACCACATCACACATCTCCTGTCACAGAGATACAAGCGTGGTATCTAAGACAGTAAATGTCAAATAGACATTACTGAGTGAATCTATCATCCTGATGAAGAGAGGGGGAAACTGGCTTTCTGAAAAGTGACGTTTGCCAATTATGGCCCTGATCCTGTGCTAAGGGATATTTGTCCATCCATGAGAAATTCTACGGAGGCACAGTTAGGGATTTTGCACCTACCTGTTCACAGTTCTGTTTCACACAAAATATGGGACACCTGCATTATTGGTTTGAAATGATTAAAAGCTTTACCACGAAATGTGCTGTGTGAGCAAGTACAGGGCTCCCATTTACACTCTCTTTTGGCAACATTTTCTGATTTACCAGCAGTTACTCTCTTTATGCCATCTTGTAGCTCACTCACCCTCAAACTCAGTATTTTCCACCAGAAATGAGTCATCATCTCTTTCTCAGGAAAGATCACACAAGCAAACGGGATACCTGACATCTGGCTTTTCATTCCCGTGACAAACCTTCTGGGCCAGATCCCCATCCTACACTGCCTTCAATTGGTTTTCACTATGCTGAAAGCAAAGGACTTACACCAGGCTCTACCAAACAAGGATATGAGCCAGGATTATATACAGTAATGTGCTTAATATCATATCACAGACTGTTCATTCTCTAGTTCCCATGTGTTACAAAGGCCTAGAAATAAAAAGGGATTCATTCATTGCTGGAATTTGAGTGCTGCGTTTCCTAATTTTCAGCATCTTGCTCACACAATGGAATTCACAGCTCAGCGGTTGAATCCTGCGCTCCCTGTTCAATGCAGGCAGCCCAGAAGAGCGCTGACCCACAGCATTGGCCCACCACAACTGAAGAAAGTCATGTCCTAAATCTGACAACTGTTTGGCTTTCCTGAAGTTGGGAATCACCACTGTCAACCCCAGACTTGCTGCAGTTCAACATGACCACATAGGTACACCGTTGTCTCCTCTTATATCAGGGTCTGTGGCTAGAACATTCACCCAGAGAGCTGGAAACCTGGGGGGAAATTGAATTCAAACCCACACCTCCCAAAGCAATATCGGTCACACTGAGGGATGAAGGGCTCTTCTTCACCTTCACTCTGATTTGTACAAAAGCAGATGTGTTGGGACATAAGAGAACTGGATGATCTTCAGGTCCTTTCCAACTATTCTATGCTTCTATAATGGAGATTAACTCTGCATAGACTGAGGACTAAGGACAATACTGAAGGTTTCATTCAAAAGTCATCTGCATGAAACAGTCCCTGGATAAAACAGCATGAGCAATCCATGGGGTTCTGCAGTCCTTGGGACTGATATCCAGGTTACCACATGTGAGTGAGTGCCCAAAGAGTGTGCTTTCTCATGGCAAACTTCAAGAGACTAAGTGTGCCCAGGTTTCCCCACTCCTGTCCAAAGAGAGCATTCCCAATGCTCCAGATACAGGCCGGGGACCTCCATAGCCTGGAGGCATGCTGCAACCACCAACCTCATACTAGCTGGACAGCAGATACTGCCAGTCCCCACACTGTCATCCATGGAAGCTGTAGTCTCAAAAATAATGCCTCGTGCTGCCAGTGTTTGTGCAGCACACAACCCACACCTAAAATGAACTGGAACAAGCCCCAGAGGCCATAGAGGCAAACAGATTTGTGGGTAATGATGGGGCTCGGGCATGAGATTAGGTTCTATCAAGGGTAAGGTGCTTCTGAACACGCAAGAAGCGACATGAACATCAGCAATAACATAGGCACTTACCACTTTGTCTCACTGTCAGCATTAGAGGGGAGCTGAATAGGAGCTTTGAGAACTGCAATTTCATAATCAAGATGTCTAGGAATGTTCACAGTCATTTAGTGGATCTGGGCCCAAATGAATTTATCAGGCTATTTGGTGATTTGCAGTTGACTTCCTACACATCAGAGTAAAATTACTAAAACCTGACAACATAATAATGTTGTGTTCACAACTAGCTGAGAAAGTTGTAAATATTCCCCTGGGTGAACAAAGGATTTTCTATTATCCCGTGGGTCTTTATTTTGACCATTCTGCCACTAGCTACATATTATCATTTCCTCTCTGGTTTGGAGATCAATTACAGTACACCTACCTTTATGCAACACTGACAAAACCACAAAACAAGATTAATGCTTCAGTTGGTGCTCCTCCATGGGCATTAGCAGCCGAGTTAACATCTCTCAGCAGTTTGTCATTGCATGCCTTGAAGGATAACTACAACACAAATCAGCAGCTAAGGGGGTTTTCAAGCTTTTCATTTTCAAATGTCATTCAGTATAATGGTGACTATCATTTACAATCATTCTGCTCTTCCTCGTCCACCCTCAAAGGAAACTGCACTTTTTGCTCTCAAACATTGAGTTTTCACTAGAGCCTTCAGAGAGCTCAGTGAGGTCTATGCTCAGGAACAAGGGCAGGCTCTGCAGCTGCTGAGTCACACCAGCATTACACCATGGTCTCTCGGGATCGGCAAGAACGCCTCACCTCTAATATAGCAGGCAACAAACACACAGCTCCTAAGGCAACCACAGGAAATTCAAAATACTGATGACACTCATGGCTACCTGCGTATAAATGATAAAAAAGAAGCTTCCTGGACATGGATTACCCATTCCAGCTAGCATCTATTTCTCCTTTTGACGCAGCCAGGCTGCCTGTATCCTATGCCAACTATATGGTAAAGTAGGAGGCAAATATGTCAAGATTATGGCTCACAGGGCGCAAAAGCAAGTGCAGGGCCCTTCAGAAATACAATTTCAGCAGATGTCGCTTAATTCTGTTCTCCCTAGCTCAAGGGTATCCCCATGGAGTCCAGCATTATTACTCAGAATTCCCATCACTACACCCAGCTCAGATTTGTCCTCAAACATGCTATTTCAAGGCATTCATTTATTAACCTTATATTTCTCCTTAAAACAGAGTACAACCGTGCCACTTTGCAGCTAACCAGTAGTGACATGAATCTTGGCAAAAAAGATTGCTACATTTATCTCCTAAAATGACTGCAAAAGAACCAGGAAATCACATATTTTTGATCTCATACAAAATACTGCTTTCTAACCAGACCAGAAAACCTTAAGGTATCTGCTACAGAATCCCATGGACCAGTAAACAAACAAGTTTATCTCCATACCAACACAAAAGGTCCCTTTCTTCTCATCTTATCTCCCCATCGTTCAGTGTGTTAGCATTATGACTATGAATGATTAAAACTTCTCTGAAACTTGAAAGAAATGGCTCTGGATGAAAACTGCATCCTCAGAAAAACTTGTCAAGTTGCTCTATACAGACACCTTGAGATCTGCTAGGAGAACCACATTTTAAGGTCCGTCTTTTACGGCTTAGGAGCTTACTTCTAAAGGTAGGGCAACACCTTTCTGGTTCTGACAGCTGCTCAGTCTTTGCCATGTGAAAAGTGTGACAAAGTCTAAGAAACAGGATTTGGAAAAAGGGAATTGAAAAGCATTATTATATAAAAGATAGTAAAGGAAGCTCTGAATTGCTAATATTAACCCCTACCTTCACCTTCAAGCCTCAGTGGGCTTTCATTTCCATCACATTACTGCGGAATGAAGATTTCTTTACTTGAAGACACAAAGATCATTTTCATAATTCATGCTTAATTACTTCATAATTTCTGAACTAAAGCACCTTAATTTGATTGCAAAAAAACTCTCTGATGTCCTGCTTCAAAGACCTGCCAAATCTAAAGCATATTTAGGACATGTTTTCCCATGAGCTGAGAAGGATCTTATTATTAAAAGCCATAGACACACAGCTGAAGAAACATCAGCACTCATATTCTCCATGCACCTCATTTTCTGAGACAAATGAATTGATAAAATAGGAATTGAAGCTGACGTCCGCTCTTGGAAGAAGCGTTAATGAGGTTTTAGAGCTCCTAATTGAATTCCAGCTAGTACAAATTTAGAATAGGGTTTGTCCTAAGAGAAAATGTAATTATTAAGGTTTTTTTTAAGGTTTTGCCACAGAGGAAAAAAAAAGACCACAACAGAACACGATCACATAAATCAACCAGAATATTGCAATTGGCATGTTTTCCGATATTAACAAATTTACTGCCAACACTAAAAATGAGAGACAAACCAAATTTGCTTGTATACAGCAATTCTTCAGGAGGTGAAAATGACACTGTTTAGTGCCCGTGCCCACAAAGAGTTACGTGTAATGCAACTCCCCAGGCTGCAGTCACTTTACATATATCCTAGATTTCCTAGGCTTGCTAGAATGATTTTAAACAGTATCTTGGTTTTCAACAATGTCATGGCATGCAAACAAAAGTCTTTGAAAAGTCATGAGTTTAATTCATTCATCATCACTCATCAAGATCAAGCAAAAATACAAGGCACACTTAACACATACCTGATGGCATTTGCTTTGGTTATCGATGCATCTGTTTCAGACAGATGTGTCCGAAGAGCAGCACAAAACACAGCTGCTTCTTGAATGTGGGCATGCAAGGATACAATAGTTACCTCTGAAAAGTCAATAGTTACATACATTAAGAGTTTAAGGACCTCATGAAGTTCAACCAAACAAAGAGCAAGGTCCTACACCTGGGTTGGGGTGATCCCAGGCACAGCTGCAGGTTGGGCAGAGAAGAGATTCAGAGCAGCCTGAGGAGAAGGACTTGGGGGTGGTGGTTGATGAGAAACTGAACATGAGCGGCTTCAGTGTG
>JBCJKH010046860.1:36365-49605 GCA_039877255.1 Loriculus beryllinus | reverse complement strand
GCAGCAAAACATCTTGCAAGAACCCACGGAAAATTTGGCAGGGAAAGATGGGTGCTGTGGAAATGTCCACAAGTTATTGTTGTAAGTAACTTTTTCAGGGGTGGCTGATGTAAGAAGGAAGGAGTTAGTCCTTTGCTAGTTTTTTTTGATGTTTCCTGTCTCAGCTGATGTTTTATTTCACATTGGATTCACTCTTTTAGTGCCTGAATCTTAAGATTTAACTTTTCTAATTACTTTTTCAGCTTGTTTCTGCTCTTCCCTCTGTGTCAGGTGTACACACAGCTGCATATCTACAAACCTTGCTTTCCTCTAGCATTTCACTCCAGCTTCTCTTAAGCTTTCAGTCCTTCTGTTTCTCTTGCTCCACCTCTTCTTCCCAGTTTCTTTCCTTCTTTGTTCCAGTCCTCTCCCTTGATTGATTATTTTCCTTTTCTCTCCACTCACTTTGTTTTTCTCTTGTAGCTTATGAGTTTAATTTGGACTCCTCTTTATTTCCTAACCTTTCCTGCCTTAATGTTTCCACTTCCCACCCCCACCGTCACACTTAGAGCATCACAAGAACAGCTTTCATGCTGACAGGCTCCCTCGTGATGAAAGCTTGCAAGGTTTGGACCGACTCAATTCACGATATGTCTTTCAGAAGCAAGGGAGAGGTGGGTTTTTTGCTGAAAAATAATAATTTAACAACCTATTGCTCCTCCATTGTCCTCAGCCTTATCATCCATCAAAGCAATCAGCCCTTTATAAAACAAGCCATGAGAGGAGTTTGTTGGCAAGGAATGTGCTCTGGCTGGGAAGATGCCAAAGGCTGCTAAAGCACTAACATTTCAGGAGAGAGAGAGAGAGGGAAAGAAACTGTGCCCAGTATCTGAGAAATGGGTTAGTATTACAAAAAGGAAAAGAGATGTTTCAGAAACAGTCAGTGTCTCTTGTGCAAAGCCATCACATTTTAGAAAAGGAGTGATTGAGAAATGATTGCTTTTCTCAGCAGTTCCCAATGCAGAGCTAACATTGGTCGCCGCCCCTCCTTCCAGCCTCAAATACAAGCAGCAGCTGCTGTTCTAATCCCCATGATGTTGACAGAACAAGAACTCAGCATCAACCAAATTCTCTCCCCTTGGAAAACACCCTTCTGTCAATAAGTATTTGCAAAAACAGATGCAAAGAATCTCCCAAAGGTAACTAAACTGTAGCATTTAACTCCAAGTCCTTTTATACAGAATTCCACCTGAGTGTCCATCCAATGTGCCAAATGCTGACATCCAGGGAAAAAGTGAGTAAAGCAAATTAGAGAGGTGGTGTTTGTATGCAAGTACTACAGATTGTTCAAAGCTTCTTGGTTACGTTTACTTCTGGCCTGCAACCATACATCTGTTCCCACAGCTACTTTTTCCATTCGTGCTTCTCCTTTCTTTTCAGTAATTTGCTCTGTCCATTCATAGTATCTTTGCTTCATTATGTTATAAATAATTTGGCATCTGCTGCCCAGCACCTGGCAAACTGGGACTTTATCACTGACAGAAGCCTGGGGTGCTATAACTATAGATAACTACTTAAACAGCACAACATTAATGAGTGAAAAAGATGTATTGAAAAAAATAGTAGAACCTAAAAGTAGAACAGCATTTAGTCCCACACCCTTTCTTTTTCCTTTCCCTTTAGCAGCGTGAAGAAAGAAGCTTGAGTGAAGCACATTTATAATCTGCAGCCCAAGAGCTATCTGCACTCTTTACCCCAGCATCGAATCAGTGTGAAGTGGTTATCAGTCAAAAGGGTCTGCTCATTACCACTAGCAGTAGCAGCTGCAAGTCACTTTGCCCCAGAGGGATTGCATGAGATGAAGGTGGAAACACTTACTGGAAGGAAAGCCCATAGTAAATTTAGGGTTTTCAGCTTATCAGGAAGCTGGTTTGAACAAGCTCAGCATCCACAGAGGCTACCCAAAAGACCGTAGACTGATCTGACTTTAAATAGGAGCAACCTAAAGAGTGATTTGGAAGGCAACAGGATTTGAGCTTACCTTCCTCTTTACAAATAAACTCAAGAATTCTCCACACAAACAAAACAGGAGAAACTTCCAGGCCTTCTTCTCCTCCAAGAGTTCACAGAGATAACACCATGATGTCACTCAGCCTCAGAGCCCTGAAACAGAGCACTAACTAGGGCAGCACCTCTGGGCTGGCTGATGACTAATTACCAGGATGCTCCTGGACACATATAAAGATGGTCTGTCAGTAAATTACATCCATGTGTCACATTCCTGTGGTGTGCTCCTTGTTATACCATAGTTATGTATTACTGGTCATATGGTGTTTCTTTCTATCCCATAGCTATTCCCAAATGATCCTTAATTTCCTGAAAATTGTCATGCTTCAGTATTGGCCACCCTCTTTAGGCAAATGCTTTTTCAGCATGGGGACTGCTCCCCAAGTTTAATAACTTACTTTCAGTTTCCCCATGGCACCTAGCCACCTAAGCCAGGAATAGGGTTTCTGCCCTTTTATAAAACATGATAGATCTTTCTAACATCTCCTAACATAAGTTTCCGAACAAGCAACTCATGACACACTCTAAAAACCTTTCTTGACTACAAACACTAAAATTCATGCTGATTTGTATAACAATGTCTGAAAACTTAGTCTAAACACTAAAAGTTAGTGTTCATCTATCAATACATGAATAATGCATAATGCAGCCTAATTTTTAGCACCATAAAGTCAGCCTGTTAATTTGCAAATCCATTTTTTGCATTATTCATTTTCTCCTAATTGCTGAAATCCTTAAATAAAATAGGGAAACACTGCAGTGCTAGGAATTCTCAGACGTTAGAAACACATATTTTTCATTTAGAACTAAACCAAGAACTCTTTTTCCAATCTGTGATATTTGGCCTCAGAGCTAAATGCAGCTTGATCTTTTTAGCCCATTTTTCTTGCAGAAACACAGCTAGTGCAATCATGCTGTGTGTGTGTGCTGGGGGTTTCTTAAACCCACAGGCCAAATTCAACCAAATTTGACCACAGAGCAAAATGCCCTTTAACAAGCTTAGTAATTTTCAGCTATTTCGAGTTGCCTGAAAACAGCCATAATAAACAACAAGTCTAGTTCTAGCTGAATATATGTTTGATTAGAAACTAGGGAAGCCCTATGAAAAGGGGGTAAAAAATGCCCCACTTACAAGAAAAGCTCTTACAGCTTTCTTTTTAATTACAAATGTTGCTGTCTGGATGAGGGAGGAATATGCATACTGGTGAACATCAACTTTGAAATATATTCACACGGATCTGGTTTTGTGCTACAATGCATCCATTTTCTCTGGAATAAGAAAAGCTACTGCATATAAAGGTAATGCCAATGACAGAGACTTATCCTAATGATCCTCACCCTCTGATTTTCATTGCAAGTATTTCTGTCTAGAATGCATGGAGACCAGTCAGGCAGTTCATACCACTCCTCCTCCAGTGTCCTGATTCACTAAATCTGGATGTCCCAGACAACTGCTGCTGAAGGGAATCAAAGAATGGTTTGGGTTGGAAGGGACCTTAAAGCTCACCTAGTTCCAACCCCCTGCCATGGTCAGGGACACCTTCCACTAGAGCAGGCTGTTCCAGGCCCCATCCAACCTGGCCTTGAACGCTGCAAGGGATGGGGCATAAACAACTTCTCTGGGCAACCTGTGCCAGTGTCTCACCATCCTCACAGTGAAGAATTTCTTCCTTATATCCAATCTAAATCTACCTTCTTTCAGTTTAAAGCCATTCCCCCTTGTCCTGTCACTACACACCCTTGTAAAAAGTCCCTCCAGATTCCTTGCAGGCCCCCTTCAGGTATTGGAAGGCTGCTCCAAGGTCTCCCCTGAGCCTTCTCTTCTCCGGGCTGAACACCAACTCTTTCACGCTGTCTTCATAGCAAAGGTGCTCCAGCCCTCAGATCATCTTCCTGGCGCTCTTCTGGACTTGTTGGAACAGATCCAAGTCCTTCTTGTGGACAGAGCTGGACACAGTACCCCAGGTGGGGTCTCACAAGAGCAAAGGGAGAAAATAATTTCCTTCAAGCTTCTGGTCATGCTTGTTTTGATGCAGCCCAGCATACTGTTGGCTTTCTGGCCTGTGAGCACACACTGCTGGCTCATGTTGAGCTTTTCATCAACCAACACCCCCAAGTTTTTCTTCACAGGACTGCTCTGAATCCATTCTCCTGTATTTGTGTCTGGTCAATGTACGTCAAGTTCCGAATATGCATCAGTCTTCATGCAAAGAAACTGGCCGTTCCTGTTTCCTACACATCCACACAAATGTGCACACACATCCCTTCTGGATGCCAGCAGTGGTTTTCTGCTTGCCCAAGAGCTCTGCTTTACAGCACAGGCTGAGCCCCATACCTTGCAGCAGCCCCCTTCTCTCTTGAGATTGAAATCTGAACCCTGGCCCCTGGTTCCTCTCTAAAACAGACAGAAGCAAGCTTTGCATAGGAGCATATCTGATCAAGCCACACAGGATGGCATTAATAATAGGAGGGATTATGCCTGGAACTGCAATGGTTCACCAAGAAGAGAGTGCTGCAAAGTGCCAGTCTGGTGATTTTATGAATGCAACCCACAGAGTCCCCCGACTTCTTGCTTTTTCTAAGGCATGCTGTAAATCACTGCCATCTAGTTCAATGCACACTCTGAAAGAAAAAATCCATTTCTTTCTTACAGCACTGCCTGAGCAGTATGAAAGTCCTGAGGGCTAAAGGAAGACATAATGCATTCAAGCATAGAAGTATTGTAATGGGTGCTAATCAAAGCAAGACCACAGAATGGGGCACTTGCTTGCCTGGAATCATTGAATGAGCATCTTGTTATAGCGCATGAATGACCTGGGGTATTTCCCCTCTCAAAAAAAAAAAAAAAAAACAAACCCATAAAAAAACCCCACGAGAGAGAAACAGGGGTTTCACAAGTCAATTGAAATTGTATTTAATGATGAATATCAAGTGGAAAATGCCTTGATATGTCTCTTGTATGGTAGAGCTTAAAATGCCATCTATAAGAGAACACCTATTCATTGAGAGATAGGGTTACGTGAAGGGAAATACGTTATGTTAAAATGATGCTGGCCAAAGTGGGGGGCAGGGGTCCTGTCTGTTTTTCGGAGGTAAAGAAGCAAACTCCCTGCTGTAAAGAACTGAGCAACTCAGAAATACTTTTCATTTCCCCAGGCTCAGACGTTTTGATGCCAGCTGTGATCACTGTAAGAATTTCAGCCGCAGAATTCACGTCAAATGTGACTTTGCTATCCCAAGATGCTGTAGTTTAATTTCTGCTGCCTTTGATTACCATCCCACCCCAACCCCCACTCTGAGCCAGAAACAGCCAGAACAGCCAACTCATAGGAAAAGAAATACTCAAAAATCCCCATCTCTCCACAAGTGATTGTACCTCTGTACTCCCATCTTATGACTGCAATCAACATACTCACCCCATCTTGCCCACACACCATGGTTCCCCATCCCCATGACCAGCAACCTCGATGCTCATGTTTCTCTCAACAGCCTGTTTTCTGCACACCCTGGGGTGCAAGGATACAAGTCCTTTTCCTTTGGTAGCTATCTGTCAGTTTGCCTTTGGATAAGGAATACAATTGCTTTGCATTTATCAAGGAAAATAAAGGTCGCTTCACATCAAAGCCTATTATCTGTCATACTTCGCTCTACAGCAGAATCCTAATAGGTAAGCACTGATTTCTCCTTTATTACTGAAATCATTGATCAAAACTAGCAATAAGGAAGGCATCAGTGTTAACACTCTCTCCAAGACAACAGCATCTGCTGAGCTGGCTCATACTCCCTGATGAACATTACCACTGCAGCGTGAAGACTAAACAAATGCAACCATACATCTACATCAGAGCCCTTTCTCCGTTCAAAGCCATGCTGCTGAGCCTTTTGTTGGCCTGCCTTCTGCGTAGCTGTGCAACAAACAGACCAAGCAGACAATTAAACCCCTTTCCTGGCCACATGTACCTTTATGAAAAGCTGCCTTACCAGGACAGCAATGGCAAGTCTGACCAGCCACTCCAAACCCAAGGGTGAAGGCTGCCTGCAATGGCCCCCTCAGAATTTACCAGTGACCAGGCTACTATTTGGTGAATTTAACATTCAGGACAGACAAGATTTTCCATGACCTTCCACAGTTCAACAATTGTTTCTGGCTATATTATACCCTGCTGTCTGCTTGTGCTCCCCTGTAGCTGCCACCCCTGTGATGGGGACTGCAGGGGGCATGAGATGACTTAAACCTCATTTGCTTTTGCAAAGAAGCTATGGCAAATCCCATACAGATATCCTGCTTGCTTCCAGAGGTGAAAAAACCCTACAGGAGGGCAAAACAAACATTTTAGACCTATTATCTTTTCATCTGCCCTTCAGAAAACTTATTTTGTCTTCTACAGTCTTCATCAGCAGAGGTGTAGCTGCAGTTGGGCATCCCAGGGCTGCCAAAGTGACCAGAGATTCTGGCATCTCAGATCTTCTCACCCACAATCTGCAACACCTGCACAAGCTATCCAAGCATGTAGCTGTGGTGGTCTGGGCGCAGATGTGGTTTTGTTGCCCGTTGCAGGGTACTGACTGCCTGTGTTTTCCGCTCACGGGCAGTCCCCACCCGTATTTCATCCTTTAGTTGAAACACCCCATCCAAGTGGTCAGACACTCTCCTAAGGCTTTTTTATAATCTACAGGTGGTTCTAGCACGAGTTCCCTGTGTCTTACAGATGAAAACTTTTTCCATAAGCAGAACCAAATGCCTGGACAGATTTGAATGTAGTTTTTCCAGGCAAAACTTCCAGGTTATGGTGGTGGAAAGAGCTACAGATGCTCCACCACACTATCTCATGAGAGAAAGCCTTGGAAAAAGCCAAATACTTACCCACAGAAGACAAACATGTTGACTCACTGCTCCATTTGCTTCCAATAAGAGGGGCAGGAAGAGTGGATGGTTAACAAAGGAAAAATATTACCTTGAGAGTAAAGCAATGCACACAGGAAGCCAGGCAGCAGCTTTTTATCAACCCAACTGTCCTTTTGCTCAGACACAAATATGGCAAACGCCTAAATAAATCCCAGTTACCCATGATATAAAGACCTCTTCACTAAGTAATTAGATGAGGTTTCTCCATTGCCTAGCCGGAATAAAATGAGTGAAGTAGTATGCTTGCAGAGAGACAACAGTTCTACGCAAGTACAGGAAACAAGAAATACCTTGCTAATAAATTTACTGGCTTTGGAAAAGAGAATAAAACAGGAGGAGGTAGAAGAGATGAAGAATAAAATACAGAAGTGTAGAATCCCAATAAAGCCAAGGTGTCCTCTGAAAACAAACACCAAAAAGTATTCCTAATTATTGGTTTTCATCGAAGCGAGTGTGCTCCTCAGTGATTATTGCATCAATATCAGATTGGTTTTGCTGACTAGAAATAAAAGTGTCATGTAAACAATTTCTAAGATTTTGATGCAGAAAAGCATCAGTAGCACTATCCAAAGAAAGTATCACATCAAAAAGAACACAAAATAGAGCACAGAAGGGAAAGCAGTTCAGAAAAGGTTTTGAATTTAAAAATACTAAATCAGAACAACATAGGATAGTGAAAACATGGAGACTTAGAATCATTTTGTCCCACAGCTGTACCTCTTTTTCCAGGACAGATTTGGATAACCTGTCCCAAACATTTCCAGTGATGAAGCATCACCAATTGTGCCACTCTGGAATCCATTGCTATACTTCTAATCCTTACACTTATCATCCTTTGCTATACTTATTTTAGAAATATTTTCCTAATGTCTATTTTGAATCATCTCTGTGCACTTCCAGCAGAGTCAAACCCACTACCTCTTGCCCTAGCTGCCATAACTGTGAAAATACTGTATTCTCCTCCTCCTTGCAAGAACCTTTCATATATTCAAAGACTGCTCCCTTGTTCCCCTCCATCCCCCTGCTTCACGTTAACTGATCTCATTCTTTCATCCCAGCAGGTGCTGTTTTCTAGCCCTATAATCATTCTCACAGTTTCCTCTCATTCATCCTCCCAGGGAGTCCTAATTTTTCTTTAACCTTACTGCCCAAAACGAGGTGCAAATCCCTAGCACTGGCCTGGCATATTCAGAAAAAGCAGCAGGTATCCGATTCCTGGTGTTTCACCTTCCTTCCCCCACCAGCTGCAACGCTGGCCTTCTTCACATGGTGCTGCTGATCCTGTTCAGCCTGTGCTCTTCTGTGAGCCCCAGAAGCTCTTTTGGCAGGCTGCTAACTTGGCACTGTCATCCCTTCTCATCCCTCCATTGACTACTGCGTGTGCTGACTGACTGCCTCAGGGCAAATATTGACTGCTTCCGCTTATTAACTACCTTTGGGTAGTACCTTGCACTTGTTTCTATTGAACTGTCTCCTTTTATTTCCCAGCATTTTCTTCAATTTACCAAAATGCTTTTGGGTCCTAAAAAGAAAAAAACCCAATATAAACTACCCAAATCAACTCTTGATCTGTCCTTCCACTTTGACTACAAACCTTTGACACCACTTGAGAAAATGGGTACCCACTAAGTCTTGATCCCACACTACAATAATTTAATTTTGACAATTTTTCCATAGCTTACCTACAGGGACATGTGAAACAATGTCAAATGCCAGCTCCTGATGATTCTTTCCCACCTGTAAGATGTGTTACCATACTGTAAAACTAATTTAGACTGGCTTCACACACTTTGCTCTTGACAGATTCATAATGGATACTACTTAGTTTGTTGAGATATCTCAAGGCTGCCAACACAATACCTCATAACTGTTTCAGAATTTTTCAGAAAACTGAAGAGATTGGTTAAAAAGAATTCACCTACTTCCCCTTTTTCTAATTATCAGTATCACATGTCATTTTCCAGTTGTCCAGGACCCCAAGTGTCCTGTCACCATTTCTTGTCTTCGAGGACCATGGACTGATCACAATCACATAAACTGTTCTCCAACATCAAGTCCTGAACTCTTCCTACAAGTAAGAAATAAATCTTCAGGTACTTTTCCTCCCAGTTGTTTTCACCACCAAAACTCTCCACAAGCACACTAACAGCTGGAATAACCATCTGTGTCCTGTCATCTTTTGTTTTCAACAAATGGCTGAGTAATTAAACCCCTATTAGCAACACATCCTGCTCTGAAGGATCCTGTGAGTTAATTTTTGCTGGGACATCTCTGCCAGTCATTAGCAGCAAGCAAATTACATTGGTGAGGTTCTCTGGCAGGGCACACTGAATGCGCAGTTGCACAAGGAGCATCTTTGGCCAGCAAGTGGTTCCACCAGTTCCATGTCTGGCTTCCAAACTCTGCTGCATTTGAAGAACTTGTCACTAGCAGCTCCAGCCCCTTTTTCGAGGCTGTCCAAGTTTTAGGGGTATTTTTAGTCCCCCTAATTGCCTATTTACCTATCAATTTATGAGCTCTCTTCTCTTGGGCAATTTTCCCATTTTTTTAATATTAATCCTTTCCTTCTGATAGCCTCAATTTCTCTATTAAGCCTTGAAGGGATTTTACTGGATTTATGTTTTCTTTTTAATTGCAATGCAACATTTACCTAAACTTCTAATACAGTAATTTTGAGAAGCCTCATTTTTCCTCACTTCCTAGACTACTGTTTTCAAGGTTGTTTTGTGTTTTCTTGGTTTTTTTTTTTTTTTTTTTTTGACAAATTGCTTCATTTTCGCAGCTTCTTTCTTGAAACTGAATATTCATGTTCTGAATTTATTTGGCTTGCTCTTGCTGAAACCTA
This sequence comes from Loriculus beryllinus, assembly GCA_039877255.1. Taxonomy (NCBI): domain Eukaryota; kingdom Metazoa; phylum Chordata; class Aves; order Psittaciformes; family Psittacidae; genus Loriculus; species Loriculus beryllinus. The sequence continues at coordinate 39,808 of JBCJKH010046860.1, read as the reverse complement.
ATCATGTTGAGACAGCTACCTCTTGAAGTAGGTCTCATGCATCACAGATCAGCATCTTCTCCTGCAGGTTGTTCTAAGAAGCAGCCACACAGCATGCCAAAATTTTTTACCTCTACACCTCACCCTGACAAGGCATCAATCCATTTTATAGAGCTACGCTAAAACTCACCCCCTGTACTGTCTGTCTTACAACTGCGGCTTCTCATCTCATGTAAGTAACACTGCCTGGTCACATTGCAATGATCAGTCCCCATCCCAAGCAGGGGGTCGTCAGTAACACCTTGTTACTAGAGGTTCTGTTGCACGCAGCTTTTCCTTGAACACTTTTATGCTGTTCTACTTCCTTTATCCTCCAAACACAGCATCACTCCCCCGCCCATATGTACTACTTTCTCTTCCTGCAAGGTTGGTAGCCTGGCAACACTCTATTCCATTGATAATCCTCCTCCCACTAGGTCCCTGGGATGACTGCTCCATCAGGGTTGCCATTTGAGCCCAGGAATTCTCATTCTCCCATCCCACTTTTTAAACACTGAGTGTTGCTGTGAAAGCACTGGTATATTTTGCCCTAACTCTGTTGCTGAGCATTGCAGGTAGTCCCATTTCCCTTGTTCATTACTGTTGAGCTGTTTATTTCCTTCCCAACCTTTTCAGAGGTGCAGCGCATGACCTCATTTTAACCATGGCATAGCCTTACAGCCTGCACAGGTCCCTGTTGTCCCAGAAGCTTCCTCATTTCCCAAAATGCTTTAATCCTACCTTTCTGCCCTATCACCTCCTCTGTGTAGGCTTTTTGCCTGCCTTCTGAGACCTATTTATGGCCCCAGCAGTACCTCATACAATGCTACTGAAGGATTCTAGGATACCAGTCTCGCACCTCCCAACCTGAAGACAGCCCCCAGAGCATCCCTTTATGGGTACCAATAGGGATGACAACTACTACCTTCTGCCAGCACCCACAAGTGAACAATTCAAGCCTCTCATGAGGTCCCCTACCTCTGTGCTCAGCAGGCAGGTTACAAAACAGGTCACTCAGACATCACAGATCCAGATGACATTTTGCCTAATACTGCAGTCTCCCTTTCCTGCCTCTTCCTAGCCTTTAAGTCATCTTGGCTTGCAGGAGCATCCTTGGTACAGGAGCATGTGGTTCCAGCCAGAGGGCTGGTCTCCTCTATAGGGTTGGGAAAGTCCTCATTGCTCCCAGCTGCTCCAGCGTGGAGTTAGGGAGAGAAAGCGGATGTCCTAGGGCCAAGGCCACCACACTAAGAAAAGCTGCCCCAGGAGGTGATCACCATAGTGCAACCTGTGAAATCTCATGGGAAGCCATCATTCTCTTTCTGGCCTTCTTCCTGCACCTTGAGCAGAAAGGTCTGTTTGGTTTTGAATGCTTATAGGAATATAGCTTCTCTCTTTTGATTAATGCACTCTCCCTATACCTTAGCATATCCAGAGTAAGATAGGTAACAACAGGCAAAGTAGACCCAACTGAGTAAGAGGGATCACGTTAACCTGAGAAGCTCAAAACTGAGTCCTCACCAGTGTCAACTGCCTTACTGCTCCCCTCAGCTGCTTGGCTACTGGCTTTATTCTCTCTGGGCCCAGGTGCTGCCTCCTTTTTTTAGTTGGATACACCAGAATAGGGAGAGTTGAGTTCTCCTGTCTAAGCACAGGAGCCTCAGGCCCTCTGGGATACCCAAGAGTACACCAGCTTGCTACATATGCTCCTTTGTAAGTTATGGGCCACAGGTGTGCCCCATGTCCCATCTGCTGATGCTGCAAGACCTATCAGAAACCCCTAGGCACTCAAACGGCACTAGATGGCTGTTGTTTAGGCAACTGAACTGAGCTGCTTAGGAATGTGAGATTTGCCCTGGAACAGCAGGGAAAGGATCCCAAACTGGAAACGCAGAGATGCTTTGGCACTGTCAGTTACGGTATACAATAGACAGTACTTCCTCTGTGGAAAGTGAGGAAGAATAAGGAAGAATTAAAGACGCTTTGTGTCAGAGCAGAGATACTCAACTTGATTAATTTGATTCAAGACATGGCTGCTAAAAATAAAAGCATACAAAACAAATACTACAAATATACAAAATAAACACTACAATAGTAGTGAAAATGAAAGTGGCAATGAAAAAGCAGCCAAAGTTTACAGTCTTGATGCCTGTTTTTTGGCTATCACCAGCACACACCTCCTTGCAGGAGTCAGCTTTTCTAGGTAAGGCAGCAGAGAGTGGGGAAAAGTCCCCAAACTCTGGGTGAATCCCAGAATGCTCTGGGGCTTGACATCAAAGTTTTAATGATCCCTTTCTGGAAGGTTTTATATCCTTGAGATTAAGGATGTCATATGCTCCACATTTTGTTATTAGCCACAAATTCTTTGCCACGGGGTTTGTAGTCACTTTTGCATTATTTCCCACTGTCAGTATTTTGTCTCCTAAGAAATTATTCCTGATTAACATCAATTAAATAAGAATCCAGCCAAGGGTAGGCCCTATATTATAGAATAACAAATGTAGCAAAGAATAGTTTCAACAAATGAACTCCAGCCTAGATTGGAGGCTGCAGCAGTAGTTACCCAATTTAAACACGTATTCAGGCACTGAACTATTAGAGGTGTCCAGGAAACGTCATTTTTGCCCAACACCCAAAGAAGTCACTTTTTTTTTTTCATCAGTTCTTCATTTCACATTTTTGTCAACAAGGACATTAATCCTGTTAATTAATCTCAGGTAAATTAAATTGTAAATTAATCTCAGCTCCTGCAAAAAAGCCTCCCTGGTGCTAAAGGTTCAGCAGCAACCTTCCCTCCACATCTCTGCTGAACTAAAGCCATGACACTTGGCCAGGAAGATCTCTTATTGATTATTCTCCATGCTGGAAGAAGTTAACCCTAGTGCCTTGGGAAAACTGCAGTTTGAGTCATTAACATTCAGACCACACAAATCTTCACTGTCATTACGCTTGGGCATTGTCCTCCCTTCACCATATCCCATAAACTACTGAGCAATGCTACAGCACAGCGTTGAGCACTGGCCAGATCCCTTTAAAAACAAAACAGTTATATTCAGTGGCAGATGAAACAATTATTTAATATAAATCTTCAGCACAAAAATATCATTTTAACCTTTCCAGAGTGAAAATGCATGGGATAGCAGTAAGTGAAAGCAAAGCTGACCAGCTAAAAGTCAGAGGCATTGGGCTGGCTTTTACTTCTTGATATGCAAACCAAAATAAACCTATTCTAGCTCTTAGGGACACTTTTTTACTATTTTAAAATGCTTGTTTCCAATCCAAAAACTAAATAATCTTAATTCCAAGCCAAAATGGTGATTTTTTTTTTTTTTTAAATCAGGCACAAAGGAGAAAAAAAGAGTTGTTGGGTACTTTTTCCAAGTTACATGAAATGTGGTAACCAGGAGCTGCACAATGTGAGATTA
>JBCJKH010046860.1:0-18222 GCA_039877255.1 Loriculus beryllinus | reverse complement strand
ATGGGAACCTATCTAGAAAAAGCATGCCATTTCAATTTGGGGGTACTAATAGATCTCACCTATTCCCTCTAGGAAGCTCAAAGGGCTCCTTGCCTGAGCACTGAGGTGCTCTACCTTCTTCCATGCTTGAGGTTTCCTTCGTTTATCATCCAGGCATTCCTCCTTCCTGCACTTTTCTCCAGTATACAAAACCTTACATCTTTAAGTTCCTTTCCAAACCAAAACATTCTATGATCTTTCCTTTTCTTCCCATACAGAAATACACTGCAGAGAAAAACTCTTCTCAGTTTTCTTAATGGCCAACACAAAACAGGTAATTTTATGTTTTTTCTCTGCAATTCCCAGTACATCTGACTCTGCCAATATCCTTCAAAAAACATTGCATGCAGTTATTCAGTCCTTGCTTAACATATGTGCACAATCCTGGCAATGACAAACCTTACGTAGCCAAGAAGCAATTAATCCTTTTGTTACAGCACTTCACCAAGAGGTTTAAGTTCAACTGTTTGCTTAGGATGAGACCTGTATCTTCTAGTTTCCAAGCAAGAGGCTCTCTGTTGATGTGGCCCACATGATTTTTTTACCCTGGAGGTGCATGTTTACATTAAGGCTGTCTTAAACTATCAAAACCACCATAGAAATAGATTGCTGAGTAATTCCAATTTAATACACACTAGTACACCAACCAGAGCAAAGTGTTAATTACTCTTACCATAATGACTCATTGTCAAACGAATTTGAAGTGCACCAAAGGAGCTGATATTTTGCTGTCCTGCTTTTTTTTGGTCATGTTCTCTTAGAATAGGGAATGTTTTTCTCCCACATTTTCTCCAGATGTTTCCTGCATGAATGGCAACTTCAGGAGTAAAACCCACTATTGGGAATAATGGGGGAAAGGGGCTAAGACCAGACTAGCTGAAGAGTGGCTCATCTTTCCCTTGTGCCAGAGGAATAATCTATTCTGTCTACTGCTGCCTCACAAGGCTCACTAAATACGATTACAAGCACTTCACTCTTCTTTCTAAGCCGACTAGAAGAGCAACCATGGGAGATATCACACTGTTAACTCCTGCTGTAAAACATGCAAGGGCTAATTATGCCATGAAGCAGACCCCAGAAACGCACGCTCTTGAAAGCAATCTTTGTACACTGGAGAGGCACCTCAATACCAGAGCAAAAACCTCAGCTTCACTACATATTTATAAGGAAATTCGTTTCTTTTCACTAGCCGCTTAAAAAGCTCAGAGGATGCTCTCATTGCAGCCAGACTTGGCCCTTCTCAAGAAAGCTGTCCAGCCAAGGCAGTGAAGAGCCTGGGATGTAAGATTTAATTTCAAGTTGTTTCAGTAACACTGTGCTATTGACATGCCCCTTGAATACTAGCCAGAGCCAAGAACACCCACACAGCATAAAGACATAAAGCACAATGAAATCTCAAGTGAATGGGTTGATTCTCCCCTCATGTACACCAACGCCAAGAGTATCTCCATTAAATAAAAAGTAGCAGGAATTAAGACCCTGTAAGTCTCTAGTAAAATCAGGCCAGCTGCAGACAAAAGCTATTTAAAGTTTGGTTTTGCTCACTGACACTGGTAAGACAGCAAAACACGTAGAGCTGGAAGACAGGAAACCCTTCATGGAAGTGACTGTCCCATCCACACAGGACAAGAAAATATAAGGACTGTCCCAGCTGGTTATAGAAGGGGTAGAGTATTACTTTCTGCAGCTACTTCAGTGCAACACAAATAGGATACGTAACTATAATTATAAAGGACAAAAAAATTATTTTTGACACCATAAGTGAAGTCACAAAATGCATCTGTAGATGTGGAAATTATTAGAACCTTTAATGTTTCAGCGTTTATAAATATCACCTCAGAGTATTGCTCTCAGTTGTTTCAGCCCATGTGTTAAATAAATTTGAGCCAGGGAACAGTAACCATGCTCAAACACTAACTCAAAACTAAACATTGCTAACAAATCTCAAATCAAAAGTGTTGGTTTCGGTTTTTTACCATTTTAGACATCATAAACGTGGTGTTCACAAAAGGCTCTCAGTAGTTTACAAACCAACAGGCTTTCTGGAAAAAGGCCTATGAAAGTACCTGCCCAATCAAACTCCAGAATTTCGCTAGTAACTAAGACTTGTTTCCTAACACCATTTATTTCTGCCCCCAGAGTTAAGAGAAAAATCTAACAAAAGGCTCCTTACCTCAGGAATTAAGGAAGCTTTTCCTGTAACTCTCTTTCAAGAGGTGATGGTGATACAAACTTGGTCATTTAGATCTAGCTACTTCAGATCCTCTGCAAGAGGCACAGACCAAGAAGCAACGATCTCTTTGTGGCAAGAGACGTCATTCAAACAGATCTTTCAGAACCGAAGACATCCCTCTGATGATGCTGACAACAACAGCGGGCAATCCCAACAAATAGAGATGAAATCACAAGCTCCCCTCAATCTCCCTTGGAGCACAGATTTTACTTCACAATTTTGAAACAGTTTGCTGGAAGACCCCTAAGGAAACCAGAGCTGAATTACAACTTCAGCAAGGTAAAAGCTTTAAATTTAAGATGCTGCAGGCAAACTGACCAACCCTTTTCTCAGGGCTGCTGGAATGTTTTGAGATTCAGAGAGCTACAGGAGGGAGGAAAGGTAGACTGCCTGAAAGACCCCCTTCTGCCACACCTTTAGGAGAGAACTGAGTCACCCAGTGTAAGACCTCCTTTACACTCACCTCTTGCAGAAGGAAAAAAAGGAAGCCGCAGCATTTAGCTGAAATAATTTGCAAGCCTTTTCTTTTTTTGTTTTCCTTTTTTAATCCCCCAGGGCACAGGGAAGGAAGGCCTCATCTGCAGAAGACTTTTAAAAAGTGAAGGTGTGCATCAGATTACAGGAGTTTGACTGAGTGATACTGGGCATATCAGATGGCAATTAAGGTCTCTGCAGCTGGATTCCTACGTACTTACCACCTCACAGGCTTCTCTTTTTGAAGAGCAAATCCATTTATCAATCTACTCAGCAACAGTAGTCTTGTGAAGTGTACATGTAACAAGTCACAAGTTGTTCCATTTATTTGAGTAAATATCTGGTAAATAAAATCATCAGTAAACATTACAAAATTAAATACATTAAAAAAGCTTGCCAGTATACATAAAATTCACAAACATGTACTTATTTTGAAAAATAAAATATGTTCAGAGCACCCTTGATATAAAATGCCTTACTAGTGTCACCTACCAGTATTTGGTAGCTTATTGAACATTTTCATGGGCATTTTCTAGGAGGGAACAGGGATCTCTTTTCTGTTCTGCTTTTACAAGTAACAGAGCTCAAGTTAAGAAGTCTCCCCACTTCTCAGGGCAAAGCCATAAACAAAGACTGTAATATTCTTTGCCCACTTTAACAGGAAAGGAAACTGCATTTAATTAAGACCACATCACTAAATACAAACATTACCTGTAATTAATTTTGGTAGCACTGCCTTTCCTCCATGTGAAGCAGCTTTTAAACGGTGATAGACATTTCTCTAAATATCACTGCAGGCCCTTATTCAGTATAGGTTAGCACAGTTCCAATACGCCATGAGGTGGAGAAGAAATTATCTGGCAAAGCATCAATCAAATAATTCTTAAGTCTACAAATTAAGCCCTTAAATTTCCCAATTCTCATATGCTGCAGTCTAAATAAGAAGATACAATGGAATTTTTCACTGGGCTGCTTTAAGGGTATTTAGAAAAATGGCAGCACTCATTTCAGTAATCTTAATTGGTACCTTCTGGTAGCAAATTTGTAATAACCACCACTTAAATAATTTACTGTAACAAACTTCCTTCCATCCATGTGAAACAGTATTCACAACCCACTTTATAATTTATGTACAGACAAGCACAAGAAACTTGACATCCAGTAGTTAAATGTACAACCAACTTAAATGTTATCCAACTTGTTGCAAGGAGAAGTCTCCTAGCTCTGTAAATTTATACGATCTTCTGGTTCACCAAGCAGGCTTGCTGCCCCTCATCGCTAACTCTTGGATTCTTCACTTGCTTCAGTAATCCTCAAGTGAAAGTTGAGCAGCATCCAAATTGTTGATATTCTTGATTAAAAAAAAATTTGACACTTAAAAAAAACCCTTAAAACACACAAAAGAAATTCCTTGAGTCAAAACTGAATGAAATCAAAAAAGTTGTGAAGAAAGACAATTATTTTAATAGAGGTCTTGTATTCAAAGTCCCATTCCCCTTGCCATGTCTTTTACAGAGTGCTACTACTTCGAGTTATTTATATACTCTTCTTTTGAGGGGGACTGAGTTTCCTCATTCCTCTTATCCGAGTTAGCAGCTCTTTGATAAATTCCTACGAAAAAAAGATTAGAAAACATGAGTAACTTTTACGATCCATAATGCCATGATTTTGGGTTTAAAAGAAAAAAAAACATCAAAGGAAGTGATACATTTTTATTTTAGCTTTTACTGCTAAGCTGGAATCTCTCTGGCCTGATCTCCAAAAATCTTATATGCATACTCTCATCATACAATGGAGGTGTGAATAACTAGCTTTTCCTCTCAATGAGTGAGTGTTCAGGCTCAGTTACCAGCCACCTTTCAGGCTTTTACTACACAGGCCCTTCTACCAACTGCTGAATCAAGCAAAATCTATGGCTGGATACAATGCAAGTAATTAAGGACAACTTTCACAGTTTAAGCCTGCACAGAAATCCACACTGCTGCCAAAAGAGGCGTTTCTCTCGCCATTCTTGATGCTGGCACTAGCCTTTTGGTTGGCTGAATACTTGGCTGGAACAGAAAGCTGATCTGGCTAAAATCTCAACTGTTTTTCCTTGTGCTCTGTGACTTTCGAAGCTGGTTCAGCTCTCTAGCAAGAGGCTTATCTTACAGTACTATGTATACACCTACAAAAAGGTTCTGATCCTGAAATCATTTAGCTATAAACATGGAATGTAATTACAGATTTAGTCAGCCAGGTTGATGGGAAAGGCCATGCTGGATGGGACTTTGAGCAACCTGATCTAGTGGAAGGTGTCCCTGCCATGGAAACAGGGTCGGAGCTAGATGATCTTTAAGGTCCCTTCAAACTTAAACCATTCTATGATTCTATGAGGACAAAAAGCATGACTTCCTAGACAAATGCTTGAGGCTAAAAATTCCAGCAAACAAGGTCACCACCCATATGGCAACACAGTACCTTTCAGAAAAGTCACACTGAATCATATATTATCCAAGTGCTACACGGTGCATAAGAAAATCCTCTGTAAATGTGTATTTTAATTTCAGAAAGAGGTCAGGTTTCTGTGGTGGCACCACAACCCTGGCAGGTATCACCCTAACAGAGCAATTTCATTTTCTGACAGTTCATGCACATCTATACCGTACTGCATGTACAGTTGCATCATGGTTATTGTTGCACCAACATTAGCTGCAGCTTCAACTCGTAGCAGCAAAGGCAGAGCAGCATACACATCAGTGTGAACTACAAATGCCCATTGAGACCCCCTCATATTCTGGCCTCCACTCCTGAAGTAACTACATCAAGGCCAGTACACAACACATCTAGCGCTTACCAATACTGTGCTTGCCACCTGAACAGACAGCCTAAAGAGATGATCAGAGGAGTAGATTTGTTAAGACCTCAGATTCTCTCCCTCCATCTACTAAAATCTGTCTTTTTCCATATAGCCACAAGCCACTGCAACAATACCCACTCTAAACTTGTCAGAGTACAGTACGCTTCTATTCAGAGGTCAGAAAATGGAAGGAGACAGGTTTACTTTAAAACTTCACAGCTTTCAATGCACTATGGATTGGTTCTGCGTTATCCTTTCATCATTGTAAAGATCTGCTACACACTGCAAAACTAATGTGGCATAGTGTTGTTTGAAACATATAAACACACTTTAAGGTTTTTTACTACCAAAATTAAATGAAGCCCTGCAGTAAAATCCTTATAGAAACAAACTCTCTAAAGTTACCATAAAAGATTTTTACTTCAGATTAATGCAATTAGTATTGCCTTCAACAGCTCTCTCCTTAAAGATCTATTTTCAGTTTTGAAACATCAGATTAAGAGACACCTTTGGGAAGGAGTGAGCTGAAGTTGAGTTTTCCCCTTTGGAAGACTTTATTAGTCATCTGTTAAAGTCACAGATAATCTCTACCACCTTCATTCACCATCAAGGCAACAAGAAGACACCACAACTGGGAACTACCCAACTGCTTCATAGAAGTTGAAAGTAAGAGCACTGCAGGAAGGGACACGTGCAGAGTGGACAGGAAAATCCATTGTACCCATGGGATATCCATGTTTGAGAAGCACCTCTGCCATCTCTCTGTCCCTTTTCCCCCACAACTCAGAAGAATTTGGAGGACGTTCCCCTTGGATATGAAACACAGCCAGGGTCAGCTGTTTTTCAATATGGCATTGCAAGAAGGGAGAGGAGTTCCCCTGATACTCTGAAGCTGTACCACAAGCACCTTCTTTTGCAAAAGAAGATATCTGATTGAACTTTTCAAGCAAGTTTCACACTACCTAGAAACTTCATAGTGCTGCCAAAATAAACTAAACCATAGGGTAACTCCCTAAGCAGATCTGAGGCAATTGAGGCTATTTGTAATGAAGGGGAAGGGAGCTGTATTCATTTTAAGTAGTACATACAATAACTGAAAATGCTTTACCCCTTAGGAACTATGTTTCTTGAAATAAAGGTTTGCAATAAAACCCAACAAGAGCATTTTTTATGTGGCAGACATTCTACATAACCCAGTAGGGCTGTTGTGCACATCCCATGGATGTGCAAACCGCAGTATTCGTTCAGTACATTTCTGGTTTAGGTATCATTTTGCATCTGACACTTGTATGGAACTGGCTGTCATCAACACAGTTGTGGTCCAGTGCTTGTGCCTTTCTTTTTTGGCGGATCCCCACTCAGAAAAGGCAGCATTCTAGAAGAGATGCACATTTTCCTTCTTGGAGGCAGGAAAGGAGTCTTCACAGCATTTCAGTAAGCTTTCCTTTTATAATTAACCAACTCATCTTTATGACAGTAATATACATTTGTTTTCTTTAAACATCACTCAAAAACTGGGGTTTTATTCATTGTGGACATTCAAGCCAAGGCATAATAGAAGGCCTAATATCCACCTCTATCTCAACCTCGTATACAAAAATCATTTTACACAGCACATTTTATTGAAACCCCCCTCTAGAAGATATGTTGAAGCTTACCATCATGCATTTGAATGCTGATCATGTACCAATCTGTGTTTAAAATAGATCTGTAACACAGGTTGGATTATCTACTTATATATACTTATATAATACTTCATTATTCATAGAGTTTGAAAAACCTACCAGTAATTCAGCTTAAGACCCAAGAAGTTATGAATTATTCCTTGGAGGGCTTATAGCCAGAAATACACAGGCCACATCTACCTTTAATAGAAGAAAAATCTTGTACCAGCAACTTTGGGGCTTGGTAAAGGGGGAGGAGGAAAAAAATAAAAAAAACCAAACAACAAAAAGCACACCACCAAAAAAGATAACCACAAAAATATCCACAACCTCAGTTTAAATTCTCTTCACAGATTTTCTGTGAGACCACCTTTACATACAGTTTTGTTGAAAGTATCGAGAATCCTGTTAATTTATAATACAAAATCATTGCCTCTAGAAGACATCTTTCCAATTGTAAAGGCAAATTTAAATGAGACAGACTAAATCTAAAGTTCATTTGAACTCTTCTATAATTGCCCATAGGCACTTGTCTTCTGCAAAGCTTTCCCTTGAATTAAAGACATTTACTTCAGCAAAGCATTAATCTAATGCAGAATTTTTAAAAAACCCCTAAAGACAACAAAGGAAGGTGAAATGATAATTCAGGAAAGGGGAGGAAATCACTTTACCTCTCTGCTTTGGAGGTGTGATTCATTGTTTTAATGAGGTCATTTGCTAGACAATGAATTCCAGGCTTCCTATTCAAAGTCTTCCAATTAATTCTGGAGAATAATTTGACTTTGTCTCTCCAGATTTCTCTTCCACAAACAGTACACATGTTCTAGGACTAGTTCTTAAACCAAAAACTAGGGTTTCTAGTCCTCCTGCTTCACTAGAGCACAAAGAAAATCCCAAACCAGCTTTCCTCCACAGCTTTATCTCCCTGCAGCAAAGTAAAAAAACCTGACTTCCTTGACTGTTTGCCCAAGGCTATTTCCTGGAGAGAGCCTGATTAGTTGGATGTAAAAAGTAAAGTCAGCCAGAAGAGCAATCTCCATAGCTACTTGGGCAACAAACTAAACAATAGCTCAAAAATGCCATCTGAATGGGAATTAAAAAGAAAAAAGGAAAAAGGGAACCTTATTGCCAAACACCTTCACTTCCACACAGGCGCAAACCTGAAGCTGATCAAATACAAATAAGGGAACTAACAAGGCACATATTTGGGAGACTGAGGCTAGAAGCTGCCTTGTATTAGCAAGAACTGGTGCAGCAGAATCTCTGTAACCTCACTGAACAATCCCATCAGCACAGCCTCTCCAGTGAGGCCTCAGTACCATCGGTGCCCGGAGGAGGACAATATGCATCAATTACGCTTCTTGGTGAGCTAAAACAGTAAAAGGCACTGATTACATACCACAAAGCTTAGCTATCATTAAGGCTGCAGTCCAGCTGCTCTCCAATATGGCAGCATGTAAACAAGCCCACCTTATTCTTGTCTAATCACCATACTTATAACAGTCATAGAATTGTAGAAAGATTTGTGTTGGAAGGGATCTTAAAGCTCATCCAGTTCCAACCCCTTGCCACGGGCAGGGCCATCTTCCACTAGACCAGGTTGCTCAAAGCCTCATCCAGCCAAGTCTTGGGACACTGCCAGGGATGGAGCTGTCACAGCTTCTCTTGGCAACCTGCTCCAGTGTCTCACCACCTTCACGGTGAAGAATATTTTCCTAATATCTAACCTAAATCTACCCTCTTTCAGGTATTTTTTTGCTAGAATATTGCTATTGGTATTTTAAGGTATATTCATGAGCACTGGCAGAAATGAAAACACGCAAGCTTAATTGCCTCCAACACTGTAGGTACAATGTAGGGCAGATCTCAGCAGGCACATAAACAGTTTCAGTTCAGTGAATTCAGAGTTGTTAAATGGATGATCAAGAAATCATGTTTTTCTAGAAATGCCTCGGTCTGCACTACTTTTAAGTATGTTTGTTTCTTATCTTTTTCTCTACAAATTGTCCTGATTTCAAGTAATATAGACACTTAATACAGTTACAGTGGCTTAATAACTTACCACTCATCAGCTAAGCTGCAATGAACGTTTGTAAGCTCTTAGGCTCACACAGATCTAAGGCAGTACACTGCACTGAGGCTTTTGCACACATTTTTAGTTACTATTGCTTCAAAAATGTACTTTTTAATCTAATCATAAGGCAGTGATTGCTGCCTTATATTTATATTAAAAAAAACCAGAACACAACAAGAAAAAAAGACCAAAACCAAACCTGAAATAATTTGCAACATAGTAGAGAAAAAAAAAAAAAAAAAAAAAAATGATCTGTCAAAAGTTTAGAGGTTCTATTTCAGAAGGGTTGAGCTTTTTATTCATGTCTATATATTAAATACACATTATCTGAAGGCATAAACAAAATAGTCACAAGCCTGTTATTTGTTCCAATTAAGAATTAAACTTAGGGAAGCATATAGTTAAATGCTCTCTACCTTTCCCAAAATTAAGTGTTAAAAGCTGCTGAAATAGTTTGGCCACTGAAGTAACTGTCAATGACATAAATCTCTGCCCAAATTCTCCAGAGAATATGCACAACAATTTAACATTGCTTTTTGCAAATCATATGGAAAATTGTTATTAATTACAAGTTACCATCAAAAGAACTTTCTTCAAGGATGCAATTTCATCTACTTTTTCTCCAATTTTGCACTAAATAAAAAATTATACTAACAGATGGTTTAGATAGATTTAACCCTGCCTGAGTGGGAGAGATCTCCAACCTATTTGCCTGAAGCTTTGTGTATTTCTATGAGGAAAGACAGAAACAAAGGAACTCCAAATCTAATTTATCTCATTCTCATCAACTATTAGTTATGTGCAAGACATTGTGTAGCTCAGCTGCATCTTTCAGAGTCAGTAAACATAAAAATTGCCCATTCATTGGATTTCTCTTCCATAGTAGTTTAACATTTCTCCTGCTAGCCCCACTAGCAGAAGTTTTCATTCACATCAGACACCAATACTTCAGATTTTCTCCAAAGCCCAGTCCATATGGGTGGTCTTGCTGCTACCAATAGCAGAGACAAAATAAGATAAATTTAGCTTTCTTCAAAGTATGCATCTTGACAAAACCTCATTGATTTCATGGCCACAACAGCCTTCCAATTCTAAATAAAGAGTCTAATATCAAGTATTCATACCCTACCATCAAGATTACAGATTATATTTAAATTTCTTTGTTACAATCACTGATAACATGAGACTTAAAATTCCCTGTAAGATTCTTCATCACTTAGAACCAAGAGAGAAACTTGACAAAGGTCTGAGTGGGATTTTCCACAGGCAAAGCATGGCACTGAGTGAAGCAGTGACACCTCTGGCATAAGGGTGATGCAGAAGGATGCTGCTGCTCCCTGCTCCTTTTTGACCACAAAAGTTCAGATCCAGAATTTTGTTATGGCATTAATTCTGCAGACAGAATACCCTTTAAGTTGTGCACTCCTAAAATGAACTTCTCTCACATCAAGCTTTACCTTATGTCAAGACTGCATGACATGTACCATTTTTGAAGTAGGAATGCAGTTACAGAAGAGAGAAGGGAAGCACAGTAAGTGTAAACTATCTGAAGAATAGTGCTAGCACGGTTTAATTTTGCATGGTAGGAAGACGACCATCACATGTCAAATCATTGTTCACATTTGAGATCCCGAAGCCTATGCCTCAAGTCAGGCAGAAATTCAACTTCTCTTCAACATGCTCAGCTTAACCACACAAAATGAGGTTGTCGCTGAAGTAAAATGATCTCAAATATAAATGCAAGTCATGTATTACAGTAATTAACACCAATAAACACACTGGGTTTGTGTGGGTTTTGTTTGAGGTTCTTTTTGGGGTGGTTGTTTTTGGGGTGTTGGAGGGGTTTTTTTAATTCTTATGTTTGTAGAAACAGCCAAGTTGGCAACTGTGCCTAGAAATTATTTTCAGTTTCTGGCACATTTTACAAAACTAATTTTTAATGACTGAACGACTCATCAGTTGCACTGCATACAAATCTTGATTAGGAAATCAACATTTTAATTTAAGAACCATTCGTGTAAACTTCAACAGCACCCAAAAAACATACCGACTGTGTGTGCTTTCCTGAATAACCTTTAGTTGCCTTATTTGAGCAACTACATGACTCTCCATAATAAGATTCCCACATTAAGCGTATTTCCATACAAATTGAAACAATAGCCATAACTGCTACCTTAAAAAAAAAATAAAATGCTTTTAACATTTTTAGATCACACTTAACAGCCTATTTATCTTCCCTTAGAACAAAGACCTCATAGCAGTTCCTCATACGTTATTGCCAGCTATCGTCTTTGGTCAGTTTATTAAAGGATGAGAATTCCTTCCACCTTTCAAGTGACCTGAATAATTCTGCTTCTTCTGATGGAAAGTCAATCCAGAATACATGCAAAAATCCCTCAGTCTTTCCTTAACCATTAGTCTAAGTGGAAGGCAGTAAGCAAAACTTATTTACAATACATGTTAGGATTTGTAGGGGGTTGTTTGTTTTTTGTTGTTTTTTCAGGGTTTTTTGATTTGCTTTGTTTTGTGTTTTTGTTTGTTTGCTTTTAAACAGATGAAGTCAGAGCTTCAAGTTATTAAGCTTTCTTCCTGCTGTACTGTTTTTCCTTATGTTCTGAAGAATAGAGATGACATATTACATTTTTCCCCAGTTAGGGATTACTGCCTTTTGCAAACTGTGTAACTCTCAATGCTAAAATCCCCAGTGCACTTGGTTGATTGCATTTGATTGGTCAGGAGAAATTCCATCAGCTCACATTCATCCACCACAAATCTTCCAGAAAGCCCTTCACAAACCAATTACCTCAATAGTTTTGAATGGTCTGAAAATATGAAAGGATTTCAGATCCAGGTGCAGATCCTCATATAGCAAGCTTAAGCTAACTTAAGGCTCTTCTTAGTCCACACATGGCAAATAAAAAAATCACTATTTTGAAGTGGCCTAATTTAGTAGTCATGCAGTATTACTGGGCTTATCATAGTACAGATGAAAAAGAAAAGCTGCTGTTGTGAAA
The DNA here is from genome assembly GCA_039877255.1 of Loriculus beryllinus. Classification (NCBI taxonomy): domain Eukaryota; kingdom Metazoa; phylum Chordata; class Aves; order Psittaciformes; family Psittacidae; genus Loriculus; species Loriculus beryllinus. The sequence goes on along the minus strand of JBCJKH010046860.1, from coordinate 5,885 downwards.
ATAATCCTGGGAAACTACTCCCCTTTTGGCAACTACCCTCTCAGAAGAGTAGGCTTACTCTACTCAATTTGTCTATCTCAAAAGACTGCCAAGGAAGATGGGTATGCTTCCAGGTAAAGGAGCTGCCTCCATCCCATCAGGAGAGGACTGAAGAGGCAAGTCACAAGTTCAGTATTAAAGTGTCACTTTGATCCAATTGCCTTGAGGGCAGTAAAGTACACGTGGCCAGGATGCTGTTTCTTGTGAACTGCCATGCCAACTTAATTACCAGCACAGCATTTCCTGCAGTCCTATGACCAAGGTTTCCAGTGGAACACTCACTGACATCTATCATGCCCCTGTGTCACAGCTCGGAGTTTATCCTTGCATTAAGTGTCCAGCTTCAGAGCTAAGAAAAGTAATTCATACTACATGTTCAAAGGCTGAAAGGGGTCATCTGTAGTGCAGCACTGCTACAGTGAGACATCTGAAGACTTGATTTTTTGGCCTGTCATCTCCATAATGACATATGTTATCTCACATGAGATGTGTGTCATCTGCTGTGAAGAAACCAAGGTACAACACAGACCAAGATATAGAAGCATTACCATGCTAGTCTTTGTGGGTCAATTTGTGGGTCAATTCCCTGCACTGTCAAAAAGTTAGTGCCAACAACTGTAATAGCAATTCCGGAGAATTTTCCCAGTCTACTGAAAAAAAAGAGGAAAAGCCCTAAAGAAAGTCTCTGATGAAAAGAGAAGTGTCTATTTAACCATACCAGTGGTTCTTCCTAACAGCCTGACTACCCTAAGCCCCAATAGTTTAAGCAGCTAGAGCCATAGATGTTACAAAGGAAGCAAGTATATGCAGCCTTGTTTCAAAAACCAAATGCCTAGATTCTAAGTCATGTTGAGCTGAAAGGTTCCTGACTAGAAAAATCCTGTAAGCCAACCACACTACATACTACACAAAAGCCACAGGTGGAAAAGCACCGACTCTATAAATTGAACCAAGAAAATGTCACCCAATCTAGGGGTTGATTTTCGTGGGGTTTTTGGTTGGTTGGTTGGTTTTTACAATGAGTCCAAGCTTTTCTTACAATACTTCCAACCCAAACCATTCTATAATTCTATGATTTACTCCTCCTAGTAAGCACACATTACTATATGAGATGTAAGCTATACTGGCACTGGACACATTACTGAATATTCAAGTTGAAAATGGAGTGCTCAAATCCTGCTAGTTCACGCTATCCCACAACTGTATTCAAGTTTATTCACAAAAGCAATTAGCTGAGCTGCATACCTATGTAACAGTTCCCAGAATAAACAATTTTACCTTCAGAGATAAAATTTAATGGCTTCACATTGAAGAGCACACAGTCCATCTCTCAAAGTTGATGTTTCATGGAATATAGTAGAGTTTTAATCATGTGATAAGAACTGTGTTTAGTACTCTTGTAACATGACAGCTTTCAGCGTGGGTAAAGTAAAATCAAGAACATTACAGAAGACAATAGATACTTCAGCTGGAATGATCAGGAGCTCCTCCACAGGGCCCAATCCTGTTCCTACTGTAGTCAAGTGACAAGAATAAACATTCCCAGGATATAAAACCCCAAGCCCATCAGTTATCTGTTAATATTCCTGTATTTACTTTATCATCAGGATAAGAAAAAAAGTTACTTTAGTTTGAACATTCCTACATTTTCCAAACATAAGTAGTATTTAAGAAAAGTCTTTTTACCTCTGTTGGTTTGTAGCAATCTACAAGAGTTTCCTAGAAGCAAAACATGAAAGTGTCAGTTCCAATACAGAATAACAGTGAACATAAACAACTCTACAGTATAAAAACTGGCAAGGGAATGGGGAAAGGAGAAGGAACCAGGAATCACTGGATTATGAAACTACTGAAAACCTAGCATTATAGCAAGTCACCTTCATTCCCTGCCTAGATGGATCAGAATAATTTGCAACATGAGAGAAATGGTGGCTTCTTTCTCCAGGTTGGAAGTTATAAAATCCCCCTCTTGAAGAAAACCGAATGAGAATCCAAGAACATTTCTCCCAGGAATACACATGTGAAAGGCAGCTTTCTGTGAGCGCACCACAGTCTTTGTGATGCAGAAATACAGACCTATAGACCTTTGCTAGTTTGTTAGCTAGGTCAGGCATTCCTTGCAGCCCAGCTGCAGCAGCTAGTATAGACAGAAGCAGCAAAGTTATTTTTATATGCTGAATAAGGAGAGTAGAGCCATGTCCCATGTCTCTGTGGCTGGGCAGTGGGCACTGAGAAAAGGGTGCCAACAGGCACTGCAAATCAGATGTGGTGCATTTGAGCACCACATTAATCACTTCCCAGAAGTGAGCTGAGGGCAAAGCACTCACAGGTTTCCTTCCTTCAGTGCACCTGAAAAGATTAGAAACAGAGACCCTCATATTCATTTTCTATCTTGAATTAGATATATGTATCTCTATTAAGACAATGATGTTTCCTCCATCATTATTCCATTCATAAACTTTAAACTCAAGCAGAATTCAGAGAATTAGAGAGTTTGTTTGAAGGGTTTAATTTCAGCAGATGGCTTCTGAGTTTCTCTACTAATTCCTGTGTCTGACCACTTTATCCTTTCCCCAAGCTTTTAGACAAGTTACCCCAAGATAACTCAATGGGCTCCAAATCCTAGCTGGTATAGAGAGAAACAATTACCAGATTTTCATTTCATATACTTGTAAAAAGTTGAACGAATCTACTCTGTCTCAGCATATCTCCCTATATTACTGGATTCTTTGAACTCTTTATTTACTCCTGTTATCACCTACCCTCCAGAACATTTTTAGCATAAAGGATTTTGATTACCTTTTTACAGTCCAGTAGATTATGCTAAACTCAGACCTAGGAGCCTCTCAGTTCTAATCAAACACAAGATATGGACCCAGATGCATTAATTCAGCAACATTCTGATTTGAAATTAGGAAATAATATTACCTGTAATTTGAGAGCCCTCTCCTCTTCATTGGCTGCATCAAGAAGGTCATCAATGTCAATTTCTACATCTGGCATCTCTTCTTCCTGAAAAGCAAAAATTAGTAGTCGATAGAGATATATATCCTTTAACTAACTTCAAAAGCAGCCTAGTGATAGCACACATAACCCCATCTGCCTGCAGCCAGGCAAAAAGGAAATCGATAAGGGACAGTGGTGTGATTCTTTGACCCAGGGCCAGCAGAAGACCAAGCCCTGACCCCCCAGGAGGTGACAGCTCTTAAGCAACCCTTCCATCTCAGCCAGGGGCTGTGTTACTAACCCATGCTCAGCAGCATAAGTCACGCTATTCTCACAGTACTGGGCAAGAGGATGAAGAAGAGCTAAGGGAAGAAGGAGATAAAAGCTGCAGCAATCCACAAACTTGCTTTCAAATCATTCTTGATTGGACTGCTTATTTTGTTACACTATGAAAGATCTCCCTTGTTTAAAGTTGGCTTACAAAGATGACATACATCCTTGTAAGCCACATACATCCACTAGAAGAGCTCAGATTTCCAGTGAAGTTCAAAATCTAAAGCATAGAATATTTCAGACAAATTTTTAATCTCCGCTACCCATACATTTTGCCTCTGCATCACCACCACATCAGATACATTGTTCCCTGAGTTACAGCAGCAGTTCACATATTTTGAAGGATCCTCAAGCTCTGGAATCCCAAAAACAATTCATCCACAGATACCACCCTTCATTGCATTCACAGTCTGATGGCCATTATTTGCATTTTCACAACATAAAATGCACTTCAAAATGGTTAAATCAGCACCTCACTATGCACACAAAACACTCTGGTCTCAGGCTCTCCCCCTGCCACACAAAGTCCTGCCCTCACAGTGGCCTCAGTGCCACAGCCACATGGCTCCTTTGCTTCCCCTGCTCCATCCAAGCCAATGCATGGGCACTGTGAGCCTGCCCTCTCACAAGTACACTGTCATCGATCAGCTCACTGGCACTGCATCACCTTAGCACTTCCTGAATGAAAACAAAGACCTGAAAAAAAAGCCTCTAAAGGGTAGGCTGGATTTGAGAGCCATAATGAAGCAACAAGACCAGTATCCCCAGCAGTAGCTATCTCATTGTACCCGAACAACATTTTTCAAGATCCTTTAAAGAAGCATTTTGACAAAAATGTGATGGGCTCAGTGACCTGCAAAATTTTAACAATTGTGAAATCCAACAGCACTGCCACCAAGGTCACTTTTCTACTGGACAAGAGTTCAAACATCAGCAAGGAAGGTAACAAATTAGCCCAAGTTAATCTAACAAAAGTTAAGTACCAAAGCGCCAAATACTTGTATCAGCAGCTTCAGCTAAAATTCCAACTGTTCAACATTTATTTGGATATGAGGAGGAAGGAGAAAAGTAGAATGATTAAGTTCCCCATTCCCCACCTCTGAAGGAAAGCTTACAGAAATGTGATAACGCAGACCAATGAATAAAAGTACACAAAGCGCATCTTTTGCCCAATTAGCAGGTTCACTCTTTGTCAGTGCGCATTTTAGTCAGAAAGGAAGTGTGGGCATTTGCTGAGATGAATCATAAAAATACTAGTTACTGTAACACAATCTGGCAATAAGGAAGCTCCTAATCTAATGCTATAGGCTCATTAGCAATTTAAGCATGAGGGGAAGAGTAGAGAAGTCTTCCACAGACTATAGAGATATTCAGTGAAAGCTACCAGATGGGAAAGGATAAATATTAATCCCTAGCAATGGTACCCTTAGCTTACTATCCCAATGCTACTAATTAGCATATCACACTCAGAACCAGAAATTCCCCAAACAAGACAGCAAACCTCCTGAACATTTTATCTAAGCAGCTCATCAAAAATACTGTTGAGACAGGGTGCCTGGAGTTACCACCATTAATACTGGAAATATATTAAAACACACATCCATGGACCTGCATCTGTGTGCTCAGAAGTGTTGTTCTGCACATCAAATATTTTGTCAAGATACACATTTTGAATTCTTGCCTGTCAGAAAGGCATTCTGGCAAACTGAAATGATGTTGAAAGGGAACAGTGGGGGGGAATTCCCCAGAAGGTATATAATGCATTTTTTGTGATCACGCTTTGTTGAAGCTGAGCACTCCTGAAAGGTTAGTTTTACCCTGACTGGTATGAGTCGTGGGAGAAATTCCTGCTTCTATCCCTCCATTACATCAACTTTTTCTTACATCCTCAAGGTTCACACTGCCATTAATCCAGAGGGCAACTATGCCAGTAATTCACTTAAGCTCTGGTATAAGCGGTAACACACCACCTCTACTTCAAGGAAAGCCATAACAAAAAATAAGTTAGGGATACTTCAGAAACAAGAGAGTTTCTGTTTATGTGTCTGACATACTGGCCTTTAATTAAGTAACATTTTCTGCAAAAGGTCATGTGTATTTTCACCATTTCACAGTAAATTTGAACTCTGATAGACAACACAAATGGAGGGGTAGAAGCCCAAAAAGGTAACACTTGCTCTTATATTTGGCTGAATGAAAGAACATAATCGAAGCATTTTTCCCTGTCTGAACTATTATGCCTGCATGATCTCAAGAGTTCTATGTTACGTATGGAAAACATGTGCTTAGGTCAGGAGCCTGACCAATCCACAATACCTGTAATGACTCTTTCTTCCTTCCCTCCCTCATGTCTTCTGTTTGCCTCAATTTATTGGCAAGATAAGTGTGGTTGATCCTACTGCAACTGAGCAGTTAGATCCAGAGTAGGCTGGAGCAAGCCTGAAAGGGGCTGTGCATAGCAGAAAGCTCATATTTTAGAATCATAGAATGGTTAGGGTTGGAAAGGACCTTAAGATCATCTAGTTCCAATCCCCCTGCCATAAGCAGGGACACCTCACACTAAACCA
>JBCJKH010046858.1:27164-40791 GCA_039877255.1 Loriculus beryllinus | reverse complement strand
TGTAGAACAGGCCAGGCAGCTTTACAACACTTGACACAGTTTTCCTACCAACAAAAACATGCAGCAGATGATTTTCTCTGGTGCTGTAACAGCAGCAGTGTAGCTATACTGTGGAATTACTATACACTTCAGATGGAAAGGCCATAATCATCTGGGACAATCGCTGTTTGGATTAAAACAGCATATTTTCAGCCCAGTAGTACACTACCCTGTACTTGTGATTTAAGTACTAATAATTGGTAAAGGATTTATTTCCTGTGCATTGTAGAGATGCTACCACCAGCTCTCTGACATTCAGAATCCTGACTGAATATCTTAGGGGATTTTCTGAATCTCTTTATCTTCTTAAGAGCCTGCAACAGTGGAGCTTTGTTTTTCACCTATCTCTTTAGTAACTCTTTTGTGTGGATTAAGACCCAAACTTGCCCATAGTCTACAGCTAAATTCAGCTATACCTGTTGGATAAACTCCATAGAAGGCAGAAAAGAAAGCAAAGAAAAAAGAAAGCAAAGAACCCCCTTTCCCGAAAGGAGAAGGCTTGAGCAATTGTCATTGCAGGTCCTGCAGCATGGATGGGCTGGTGGGGGTCAACCACACCATATCCTGCTGCCCCCCGCTGAGAGATGGCAGGATGCTGATGGTATTGGGCAAATAAGTGTTCTGTTGGTTTCTCCTAAAGCAGAGCAGCACACTATCCAGTGAGGGGCAGTGGGATGAACAGGATGCCTGCTGGAGAGTGTGGGAGCATGCCTACCTGAGCTCTATTTAGCCTAGGGCCAGTGTGGGGGGATGAGTGCGCTGTGCCATAGCCTGTTTTAGGGCCCCATATTCACCCCCACAATTTGCAAATTGCAGCTGTTGCACATCAGATAAGAGTCTGTTACCCTGAAAATGCAGATCCTGGGGCTTCTTTGGATGTTTTTGTACTAGAAGGTATATATTTGAGGTTAGAGTCATGCTCAGCAGTGCCTACCTACTCAAATTTTAGGTCATATCCACTCATGTCTTGCTGCATTATGCAGAACATCAGCTAACAGAAATATAAATTCCTATTTTTCAGCGCTGACTCTCGAGGGAGATAAATGGAGCATAACACATTTTGTGAGAGCCCACAATTAAGCAAGGATATCTGTCGGCTCCACATGGGAAGTGAACGTCCCACAGCACGCCAGTATGAACTGGTACTCGTAGCTGTCACCTCTCTCCACTCAGCATGTCTGACCTTGTTTGGTTAACCTTGATGTGAAAGCATCCATGTGTAGTTGATACACTTGGTAAAACACACTAGAGACCGCCTAAAAGAAAATCAAAATATTTCAATTCAAACATTACGATAGCAAGGGTTTAACCCCCATCCTCCCATTAGAGATACTCCAATGTAGCTTCCTAATTGTACTCTACTAGGAGGGAAAAATCCCCCATGTTCTGCACTACCTGGCTGCCTAATCCCAGATTCTCACCTCATACAAATTGCTTACTGGAGCCCTAGTGAGCTGTTGCTCCCAGTTATGCCTGAAGGGGAACTGCACTGTATCCTCCACACTGAGGGTGCTCCTGCTAGCCTCTTCTTTCACCCTTCCCATGTCCACTCCACCAGCATGCTCCACAGCTGGTAAACTGACTAACCCAGCATTGTTCTACCAATTTACTCATCAGAGATCAAAGAAATACTTTCCAAGGCAGACATTCCTTTTATTGAATGTTGGCATCATTCGTTGCTGGAGGGAACTTCTGAAGCCAGAAAACAAATCGCACAGGTGAGGAGTCAGAAGCACTGGTTCAAGTCAAGTACAGCAAAAGCCAGAGGGCTGCTTTTCTTCCCTACAGACATTCCAACCCTTCACTTCACTGTGGAGACTCTGATGGGAGAACAGCAATTACAGTAATTTGCATAAAACTTGAGGTTTTTCTGAGTGGAGACTTTCAGCTGGTAATAAAAGCTTAAACTGAAGCTATGAGGCAGGAAATGAGCAGTTTACTTTAATACCTGCACCAGTTACCAAGTCCTTTGAACTTTTAGTGATGTTAGCAATAATTTGTGGCTATACTGAGACAAAAACACCCAAAACACTTCAACCATGAAGACTTTCCAAACCTTTTCAGGACACTGTGTCGCATCAAAGTGTCAGAGAAGGACAGGACAAAGTCATTTGAGGAAAAAGCACATATGTTATTTTTCTTTTGAAACGAATGAAAGAATTAAGCATAGACAAGAAAGGTAATCCAAAACACTAAAAAAGTGTTTATATATACCAGGATGATTCTCTTTAAATATACCAGCACACTAAATTGCTAATGCAGAAATATCTGATCATTTGTATGACAGTTTGTAACCTGGAGTGTAGAAAAATGCCCTGCACATTCACAGGGCTGAGTTTGAGGCTGTGAGGAATTCAGATTTTCTCCTAGAAGGTGGTAATTTAAAATGTGTCTGTAAAAAAAATGTGCCTGTTCCTCTCCTGGGAAGCAATATTTTGGAGGAAATTACCCAGAAGTGCTCACACACTATGCATCAGCAAGAATTCACACTGAAATCAGTAAAGATAAAAAATGCATACTTGCAGCTAGTAAGCACTTTTCCCTAAACAATTACTTTGTCTCTGGTCTGCAGCTCAAGAGACATTCAAGAAATAGAAAATATCTTCAAAAGGCAAGACTAAAACTCCACTGAGTGACAAAAGCTATGGACGTAGGACAGCAGGCTTTATGGCACATGAAACTTTTCTGATATTGTAATTCCTGTCACCCTTCCCTCCAACAGACACTGTATCCCAGGTGCTAAATTAGTTTTCTTTATTGCTGTCACTGTTGGGTTTTTTTTGTCATAGACTCCTTCCTTTACTAACAAGGCCCTCATAAATAATGTACATAGCCATTTAAATGCATGGCTTGGACCACTGACACAGAGCAACCATTCTCAATTTGTACTCAGCACAAGTTTTGCTGAGTCCAAGTTTGATTGTACTCAGCAACAGGAAAAAAGAATTAGTGGTCACCGTTCTGCCTGCTTTTTTCCATCTACATCAGTTGGCCTGACAAAAAAAAAAAACCCAACACTTCTTTCTCCTGTCTCTTTTATAATCACAGCACTTCTGAGAGATAAGAAATTTAGGCAGAGAGCACTTCTCTAGCTTTAAGATAGAGGCAGATTGCACTATGCACTTTGGGACAAGATCAGGCCGCGACTGCAGTGAGACCTGAACTTCCATTCCTCAGTCCACAGACTTGATGGTGCAATGGAAGTTGAATTCTGCAGTTCAGTCTGTAAAACAGAGTTAACAACGGTATGTTTCTTCTTTGTTTTTAACATGTTTAGGACAAAAAAAAAAATAAAAATAAAAAGAGAAATTACTGCCATAAGGCGAAGTCCAAAGTTTCTATTCCAAAACCAAGTAATCTCAAATTATTATGTTTCAGTAGTGGCTTGCCTGGGACAAGAGCCTTTTGTGGCTCTCGTTGGCATCTGTCTTGCCAGTTCTGGTCCTTTGCTCTCATCCTCTCTAGGCAAGAGACTAGAAAGACAGTAGTTATACAAATGATCACCTAAGGTAAGTTCCAATGAAAGCTTTTTATAAATGGTGCTATATGCTCGGGGGAGGTGGTTTGTCTAAAGATGTTCCTTTGAAGAGGAAACTTCACAACTGTTACAGTGTGAAGGACTCAAACATCCGAGCATTCAGTCACACTGCTATGAAGAGTGCAGGATCACAGGCCACATTCCTTCTGTAATGACAATGGACTAATTAATACTACTGAAATCAGAGTGTCTGCCTGGGAAATGAGGTACTACCAGAAACAGCAATGTTATGTTGGTGTGAATTTTGATCTACATATCATAAAATAGAGAAAATTTAAAATAAGAATACGTGTTTTATCAAGGTCTCCTAGGTGATCTCTCAAACATGGTGTGTATCTTTAGCTGTACTTTCTTCCAGCTTAAATAAGAGTCCCATTTCCCTGCTGAGTGCTCACAGAAACCAGCTACTGCTGTAGGCAAAGGAAGCAGGTGAAACATTCTGGTTTAAAAACAAAACAAAAAGATCATGCTGACAGATCACAACAAGAAGCTGTTTATACCCTTTACTGGCAATAAAACAAACTAGTACACTACGCTGAGACAAAGACTAGGATTGGTAACACCTGAGATCCACTACAGTCTCTAAAAACTTGCCAAGCACATTATTTGACAATTATATACACTGTTAGGATAAACTAGCTTTGGAGTAAGTTACAGTTTCCTCAAAGATTGGTTGATGAGCTTGAGACTCTGCTTGTAGCTGCTAAATAGGAAAAATATTTAGAAAGAGCTAGGGTATCAGAAACTTCATGTCTTTGTAAAGACCTGCAATCTTATCCGTATCAGTAACTTGTCTCCTAACTTCTGTATTCAGCTTCTCTCCTTACTGATCATTACATACAGCTCTCCCACTTCAAAGAGTACTCTCTCATCTCTTGAGTACAGAAAAAACCACAACTTCCAATTCTGTAACCATTATAATGTCCTCTCTGATGTTATCTCAAGAAGAATGCCTTTTCTTTAATATCCTCAGAGATGCCTGTTGGAGAAGCACTTCATGAAAGAAACTTAGCTGTAAGGTGTATGGAAATACAAGGAATTTGTGGGATAGGACATCTGGTCTGGAGAACACTCAACCCTGTTTAAGCCAGCTCTCACACCATCGAATGTACTTGTATTTGCTGACTATTTCGTGCACTTTCTCTCAGTGATTATGAAAATTCATACACAGTTCAGGAATGTCATAAAAGCCACACTGGCCAGGCAAGCAAGACCAGCATGCCAAAGACTAGCCTCTACGGAATGAAGGATGATGCCATTAGAGACCTACTTGTGGAACAAAGAAGAGAGGAAAGCAATGGGGCAGTGACCTACTGTCATTCAAGAGATGTTTCTGAGCCTATCTGGTGATGAAACTAAAAGTACCCCACTTCATCTGGTACATGCCCATTGCCCAAGTGGGCATTCCTGACTTCTATGTGAACAGGAATGAAGCAGAAAAAGGAACAGGTAGTCTTCCTGGATCTTTTTGGTTTAGTTCAAACCATAGGCATAGATCAACATGTTCCAGAGAGAAATACATAGCTATGGAAACAAAATAGGGAGCATTTAAGAATATTGTTATATGGCTTGGGAAAAAAGGCTAGCCCTGACAAAGATGAGAAAGAGCACCTCAGGACATCAGCTTGTCAGCTAAGTGAGGAGATTTTAAACTAGGTTTGAAAAGAAAGTAACAGAAACCCCACAGGAAAATAAGATTTGTAGTCTACTGGGAAAACAGGAAATTGGGAAGAAAATGGTGGTGGTGGTGGTGAAACTGAGTAAGAACCCTGTTTCAGATAAAGCTTGTGACACACTGGGGATCATACAAACAGCTCATCCTGGAAAGCTTGTATAGCTGTGTCCGTCTGAGTTTTGGTGAAGACTTTCTCTTCAGGGTCTATTTACTGGGAGGAAGAATAGCCTCATCACTCAGAACTACCAGTCACATCACAAGAGAACAGCTGTAAACATGACAGCAAGACAAGGTCAGTGCTGTGGCAGGAAGTGCGTGTTTAAATCTTAAACATAAGACCAAGCGGCTTATACTGACATTGCCCCTCATGTATCTAGAGTTTTGTCATGAGGACTTCCTTTCCTGATACTGTTTCACATCTGTGAATTCTTTGTCCAGACTGTGTTTTTCCAAAGGACTGTTATCTTTTTTGTGTTACATGGCTTTATCAGCTATTTCAGCAAGCTGAGCTCTCTAACCTAGCTCAGGCTCACTCCTTGGCCTCTCTCAATACATCACAGTCACCGTAATGTCTCTGCACGACATCCACCTTGGCTTGTTCCCCTGCTGCAATACAGCCTGAAATATTCCTGAACCAGAGTTTCAAAATGGCAAATGAGATGTTCCAGCTAGCACAGTTTAAAGACATTTGTCCTTGTTTGGGCTTGCTGTTGGAGACAGCAGTTAGGATCCAAAGGCTGCAGAAAAATCACCAAGAGTTGTATAGTTCTGGTCTTTGTTCTGTGCAACTCACATGAGTCCATTTGCCAGCTCAGTCTTAATTGCTGGACTTGTCTGGAGGTAAAAGACTTTGCAAAGCAAAATAAGTAATTAACTTGCAAGTCAACACTCAGATTGCAGCAAAAGGAAATGAAAAAATAAACAGACATCATTGCTGTAACTAAAGCAGTGACTCCGTTAGCCCAAAGTACAGCTGCAGCTCGATTTCATAAAATCCTGCTGTAAAAACTGAAGATACAATTCTGGTATTTAAACCAGTGTTAATACCAAATGCTATTTCACACCATCATAAGAACGCTTCCTTAATTTACTCTGTAAATTAACTTTTCTAATTTAATTACTCTGTAAACAAAGGCAGAACTTGCTTTGGGGTAAATCTTGCACTCTTTCCTGAATTTGAGAAAACGTCTATGTGCAGAGATGAGCCAGCTTACCTGCCAACAGACTCCACACTCCCTTGACACTGGCAGTGGGCTGAAGGCCCAGTTGGAACAGGCCTACACAGCACAAACCACCACAAAATCAGAAACAAATGCCCTTTAAATAAAGAAAAAGTACAGTCCAATATGGAGTAGCCAGGAGTTATGGTTACAACAGATAGTTCTATGAAAACATTAGCTACAGGCTCAAGCAGGACCTTCTTTCCCTCCTTAAAGCCACAAACAACATGATATATGCTTGGGAAACAAACAGCATTCTGACACTGCCTGCCCACATGCAATATTCAAGATGTCTTTCATAACCTCAAAGGGATGATGGGAAACTGGGAAAGGTACAGAGAAGTGCCATAATAATGCACAGTGGAGAACCATCAAATAGACAGCACCAGCAACCTCAAATCACTGAATCATTGCGGCTACAAAGGATCTCTTGGGAGCAACTAGTCCAATCCCAAGCAGGGTCACCTTCAGCTGTTTACCGTGTCTAGCTGTGTTTTGAGTATCACCACAGATGAAGAGTCTACAACATCTCTGGAGAGCTTGTTCTATTGTTAACCACCCTCACAGTAAATAAGTTTTCTTGTTTTCAAAGGGAATTTCCTGATTTTTAATTCCTGTCCATTGCTTCTTGTCCTGTTGGTGGGCAATGTGAGAAGAATCTCATTCCCTCTTCTTCATTCCCATCAAGCATTTAGACACACTGATAGGATTCCCCTTGAGCCTTGTCTTTCAGGATAAGATACTGAACTAGACAAATCTTTTTTCACTAACCCAAGATGACTTCTCCTACAATGGAAGAGAAGCATGTTAGGCATGAGTGCATCAGCTGTTTTTTCTGAGTCCATGCCAAACCAGTGGACCTACTCAGGAAAGAAGATTTCAGCTGAGGGGGAAATCCTCAGCAGCAGAACTACCACAATTCTCCTTTGCTGGAGCCAGGATACCATGGAGGGCTGTGTAAGACCTGTACATATTCCACTGGTTCTGGGAATTTGCCAGTCATGTACTATGAGCTGTAGAACACTCACAGGATAGTTGAACTAAATGGATTTTATCTGCCAATCTCAATTTTCCTGGGGACTAGAATTTGTTTGTTGTAAGCATCTCCTTCATTGTGAATGCTTATGATTTAAGGTGTCTTTAGTTGCATGCTGTAGTTCATACACACTTGTAATAGAAACATACTAGAAGAAAGAGCATAGCAAAGGGTTAAAAGGCCTGTGTTGACAATTCCCAGGACAGAACTGCCAGCAGTAAACAGAGGAAGATATTTATGCAAAGACCATAAGGCCTGCACTCTAATACCTCACAATGCAGATGACTTGCCAGCAGAAGACCTTGCCTGAGGAGACTGGTAACAAGGCTGCTACGTATCATGTAACACTCATTTTTAAATTAGCCTAAGAGCAAAACCACACTACAGATGCGTGTATCAAACGAGAAAACAGCAAAAAATCCCCAGAGGTCAGCAACCTGGACTAAGACTCATGGAAGCTGAGGTCAGCAAGAGCTTAACATGAAGGACCACACATTCACAGCTGACAGCTGCTAAAAGATACAAGAGGTCTGTCCAAAGTACGAGGTTGCCACCACCAAGCAAGAAGAACAAGAGCAGTTCATGAGGTCTCAACAGCTGGCACTTCTCATCCTTTGCATCTCATAGAAACAATCCTGGTCAGACTTCCTCCACTCACACAATGTGGTGCTTTTGAGCGTGCAAGTGTGAATTAAGGAAATGTGGGTAGCGGAGTGTGAATGCACAAAACCAACTTGCTTGAAGATTGTGTAAATAACTATCACCTTCTCTTTGCACAGTATCACACACTGAGTTTCATTTTGCTGATTTCCTTGCATTTCTATTATTACACAAAAGACACTGTGCCAGTGCATTGCAGATGCTTGCAAGAAGAAGAAGAATGTTCAGCACACTCAGGCTTTTTTAGTGCTCTGGGCTTATTCTCCACTTGTGCGGAACACTGATTTACAATCTTTAAATTTATTCCAAGGAAAAATCTATAAACAAGGAGTTTGTGTATGTTTGCGCAGCAGCTAGGGAAATCAGCTTTAAAAAAATATATAAAAATCAGGATTTTGCAGTTTAGCAAAAAGATGTTTTCACTTTAAAATGCCCACTAAGTTACCATATATTGCACTAGGGAGCTGGTCACCTCAAAACATGAAACAGTAGTAATTTCTTACCAGTCTCTTCTGCTGAAGCTGTTCTCTAAGTAATCTGTCTTCTGGTAAAACATCACATAGAAGAAAATAATTATCCTGTTCTTCTGTTAAGAGATTAGAAAGTGTGGGTAAGGGATGAGAATTTGAGCTGCTTTAAATATTTCAGGCACACAATTTGCTAAAGCTTTGGAATGTGTTAAGAATGTGAGAATGTGGGTTTTAATCTGTAAAAGTCATAATTTAATGAAACATGCTTAAATATTCATATATACATATTTATAAGACCTTTACATCATTCATATTGCAGTACAAAGACAAAAGTCTTGTACAGATCTTCAGTACCAGCTTTATTCTTTCTTATGATGGTTCTTCTGGAGATATTAAGCAATTTTAATTATTTACATTGATTACAGTATGAAGTCAACATGAAAGAAACATGAAATCACCTTTAGTTTTACCTTGTATGTGGGATTTTCAGTTATTTCCCGAAGTTATTGTCAGTTTTCAGTAGTTCCCATTTGGTATACCCTCTCTCCTTACCCTGACTGATCATGTTACCATGATCACTTTTGCCATCTCATTTTCCATCTGCATCACAACTGCTTAGTAATACACATTGAGACTTGCCTAATTTACATTTCTACTTCCATTTTACCCACATGCCATGTTAAGTAACCTTTTTACTATTTACTTTCATATACAATTTAATCACAAATCTTATTCAAATGAATTACTTTAAAATTACTCAGTATGTAAGAATATGTAAATACACTTACTATTTTGCATTTAAAAGTTACTCTTTGTTAATCAAAGGGTTATGTGGTTGGTGAACTGAAGTGTCCATTAGTACATCTTTTACTATTTAAATTTGCCAGATTCCGGCCTTTCCCATCTTTTCATACAGAAGCCTGTGTGAAGACAAACCCCCTGATTTCAGAGCTATCAAATTTGAAGGAGCTAGACATTAAAATTAATAAATTTATTAGAATTAATAATTTAACAATAATTCAATAAGAAATTAATAACGTAATAAATTTATTAATAAAGTGATAACAAAGTATTGTCATTTTCCTCTGAAAGGGCTATTGATAGTTTGTAATTCGGGCAAGCTCTGGCATTCAGGCACTTGGTCTGCAATTTTCAAACTGAGTGGTAAGGCAAACCCATAAATATGTAAGAGAAAACCAACTATGGTCTTTGGAGTAACTTTCACACTTCCTAGGGCTTTTTTTCTAAACATTAATTTGCACAACAACAACCAAAACAACAACATTTTGTACCCAGTTTTCACCTTCCACCCATCTCTAACACTGGCTGCATGCACTTACACCTTTGTTTCATCTCTCCATGGAGAATTAAAGATGCAGCAAAGTCCTAATGTTCTCCTATCTGCTTTTAGGCAAATCATATTTTTCTGTTAGAAAAGGGGGAGGCAAAGAAATGTATCAGCTACTTCTGAGAAATAGTTACTTCACACAGTCATCGCTGTCCTTAGGATGGAATGTCCCGCTGTGCCAATGCACAGAATGATGAAGTATGGTCTTTGGTCTTGTGCTGGAACCCCAAAAATGGCAGTCTTTGTATCCCCGCTGTGGAGGTATTGTCTCCTAATACTCTTGGAACAGTAAGCACTATGACAGGGGAGAGGAAGGGTGACTTGTGGCCCTGATGTCCAGGAAGAGTTAGCAGAATCAATGGGGGTGGTGGCCAGGGTGAACTCAGAAAGTCCCAAAAACCCAGGAATGTTTCTCCACATTTTTGGAAGGACTGTCAACCATTCTTGATGCAGCAGGCCCCAAAGCTTCCCTAGCCATGATATAAGCCATACTGATTATAGGTCTTGATTTGCAACTGGCCTCAGTTTGGCAGCTCATTTAAGCATGCACTGAGTTTATCCTCACTCAACATAGTGCAGAAACACGTGCTGCAATCCTTGGAAAAGATAAGTTTAAATATGTGGTTAAGAGTTAAACATTAGTCCTGTGGGTTTTGGACCTAGTGTCAGATTTCTTCACACTTGGCTGATCAAAGCAGCAGTATATGCCAGAAATCATCACAAGATCTGGCGAACAGAGTAAGCAAGCAGCAGACTTACCTAATGGAGCTTGTGAATTTGTTCTTATCACACTACAAAAATCTGTGATGGGCTGTTCTGCAAACCTCTTCTTCCAGTACAAGATGTATCTTTGACAATAAGGGAGAGACGATCAGTGAAAAAGGAAACATCAAAAAAAAGTTTAATAAAGAGTTGATCGCTGGTTTTTAACATCCTCTAAATTCTTCAGTTTAATGTTTTTAATTCCTGTCTCTGTTTTTAATTTCTTTATTTTTCACAAGCATTAAATTCATTCAGCTTCATTAAAACTCGGTAAAAAAACTCAGATGAAAACTATTCTACCACAGTGAAAAACTCAATAAGCCAGATTTGCATTAAGCTTCACATAAATACTGTGGCCTATTCCCATCTTCAGACAGAAGCTGGCACTTGGATGCATGCTCACTGAGAAGTTATACTACAGAGTACTCTCAAAATCCAAAAGTATTGTGCTTTGTGTTCTGCAACATGCAATCAGGAACCTGAAGCTCAGTAAGAACATCAGCTTGTCAGAAGTGAGGTTCTGGCAGGTCTCCTCTAGAGTTACAATGAAAGCTGTAGGCTAGCAGACAACTACGGAGACAGAAAAATAAAGTCCTCAAACACCTGGGAATGGGATAGCAGACAGATAAGGAAAGCCCTAAACACACCTGGAAGGTTTAATCCATCAGCTACAGTTGTTTAAAAACATTACTGCACTATCATTGTTTGTATTACAGCATCAACAGACCAAACCCCAAATGAGCTAAGAAGCTACTGTCTAACCTAGAAGAAATCATCACCTTAAATTATATGATGAAGGGAACCAAGCAATCCTTATCCTAATTACTCAGAATCTTACTATTAAAAAAAAAATCTGAAAATGCTTAAGTGCATGCTTATATTTATACTTATGACTCATGTGCATGATATAAATCATGGAAAATCAGTAAGGTAAAGGCTAATTACTCAGTAACAACTTGCTATCAACACGCCATCAAATTAGTCAAAGAATCAGAAAAAAAGTCAGATATTGTTATTATGAAGTGTAAATAGTGTAGCCTTTAATACTTGTGCAATCTAAAAGTTGACTGGCCACAGCCATTCCATCCCATGGTGGTTCACGTTACCTCTGTTTACCATCTAAATGTATGAGGACTTCAATTGCAGCAGCTAAGGAAGCAGCACGTATTTCTTTCTACTAACTCTGACATGGAGAGGATTAACCTCTGGTGCAGCAGACTGCTAAGGAGAGTGAAGCCAGCATGCACGGCTGAAGCTCATTCAGAGGCATCATTCAATGTCAGTGAGAGGTGAGTGTTTTGTTGTCCCCCTGACTACTCCACTGTTCATAATGCACAATGTCTTGCTGCTACTCAGAACAGCAAGTCTTCCAAAATAAGTCATCCTTGAGCTTTTAGGACATAAATGTGCAAATGATGTCCTAAATGATGTTCAAGATGTCATTTAGTCTGTTCTCTGCACTGAAAAAATGAACACCGTTCAGACAAACTCACTTAACCATAACCATCTGTGCCATGCAGCTGACTGTTAAGGGATTTCATATCACAACCTGAATAATCAACGATCAAATAAAGGCAATGCCTTGTTGCACTTTCAGGAAGAGAGAATGAGTGATCAGTGTCCATAAGTGACACTGATTATGTCCACGTCCAGTCATGCAGCTGAAGCTTATTCCCCTTCTCTCTTCCTCTTGACTTCATGCCAACCAATCTTTATTCTTGTTTTCCATTAGCACTGCTCTTGTCTGCATTCTCCACTTCTTGTAGTTCTGCCACAAAACATATTCCTAAGACTGTAATTCATTGCTAAGTATAAAAAAAAATACTGTTTTCATAGTTGCTTCCCTGTATTTTCCACACTTCTGTTTAACACCTCAGGTTATGCCTTTTTTTTTTTTTGTGTGCATAGTATTAGACTATTTTACTGATATTCACTATTGCAAATAAGAGAAGGCACACTGAAGAGTAACAACGCCGTCATTTCACATCCTGAGGCCACTTTCTAAAAGATTTGGCTACTTTCCAATTGGATCAGCAGCAAAAAGAATCCAAATGGGCATTTTCTTGAAAAGGTGATTTTAAAATACATTTCTGTTAATGCAGAATAATCCTCCAAGCACACTTAAACTGGTGGTCCATGACTGAACAGCTCCAATCCCTTTATTTATCTAAATAAACTAGCACTAAAGCACCTGCATTCTCGTTCTGCCTGCTTTCAGCATAAAACCAAACAAAAACAAGTATCAAGTTTCAATTTTAAACAATGTTAAGCTCACACATCTGAATAGGGATTTATATGGCTTATGTTTCCCTTCCTAAATTTCATCTTAGTATTTATTTATCTTTTTTGCATCTTGATAGACACAAATTACTGTCTTTGGCTGAGTAACTAATAGCAGAACACCTACCATAAGACTCCCTTTAGTTGAGAAATTATCCAGCTAACACTTAAACACTGTGACAGACCTATCTACGAACTGGCACCTACCATCTAGCCTATTGCTGGGCCCACACATTGCTGTGTGTGAAAGCAAAATGCCAAGCAAGAGCCTTGTGTCTGAAGTTACAAGCCAGCTGGGGCCATGCCAGCTCCTGGATGAAGCAAGCCAAACGTGACCCTGCTGAGATGATCAATGACACAACTGTAGAAGGAGTCACAGTTGTATGTAGATTGCAGTACTGTAAAGTGTAGTTAAGGATTAAATGTGATTTCTATGGGGAAATATTAGCATCCTTAAAATATGGTAAAAGGACATGGAGCTGTTGGAACGACTCCAGAGGAGGGCCACGAGGATGATCAGGTCACTGGAGCATCTCCCATATGAAGACAGGCTGAGAAAGTTGGGGCTGTTCAGCCTGGAGAAGAGAAGGCTGCGTGGA
>JBCJKH010046856.1:0-10574 GCA_039877255.1 Loriculus beryllinus | reverse complement strand
CTTTGTATTGGAAGACACATCCAGCTCCAACCCCTGCCACGGGCAGGGACACCTTCCACTGGAGCAGCTTGCTCCAAGTCCCATCCAGCCTGGCCTCGAACACTGCCAGGGATGTCCCCAAAGACTGATGATGTGTGCTGAAGGTCACAGCAACCTCCCCCTTCCCTCCTCAGAGCTCAGCAGCCCCGTGTCAGCCTTAGGGAGCATTGACTCCTGGGCACCAAGTTTGGGAGGGCAAGTCTGACAGTGAGAGTGCGTCAGGATCTAGGCCCCAAAGCAACAGTGCTGGTGCTTGGGCAGGATGCTCAGTACTGATAGTCTTGCCTCGTGTCCAGGCCTTTGACCAGTGTCCAGTTCCCATTGCCCAGTGCCCCCTGTCCAGTGCCCTGTGCTCCTGTACAAGTGCCCCGTGCCTGGTACCGGTGACCAGTTCCTTGTGCCCCCTCCTGGTGCCAATGTCCAGTGCCCAGTGCAGGCAAGGGTCGGGTGGTGTGTGCTGGGGTGGGTACGTGCCGGGTCTGGAGGTGGGTGCCGGGTCGGGCGGTGGGTGCCAGGTCGGAGATGGGTGCCGGGTCTGGAGGTGGGTGCAGGGTAGGGCGGTGGGTGCCGGGTTTGGAGGTGGGTGCCGGGTCTGGAGATGGGTGCCGGGTCTGGAGGTGGGTGCCGGGTTTGGAGGTGGGTGCAGGGTCTGGAGGTGGGTGCCGGGTCGGGAGATGGGTGCAGGGTTTGGAGATGGGTGCCGGGTCGGGAGGTGGGTGCAGGGTTTGGAGATGGGTGCAGGGTTTGGAGGTGGGTGCTGGCTGCCGGGGCCGGGCCGTGCCGGGTCTGGAGGCGGTGCCGGGTTGGGCGGTCCGTGCAGGAGGAAGCGCTGCCGGCGGCAGAAGCGGCCCCGGAGCGGCCGGAGCCGCGCGGTCGGTGAGTGCCCAGCGCGGTGCCTGCCCCTCTCCTCCGGACCGGCCCCTGCCCCAGCCCGGTTCCCCTTCGCTCCCGCCCCTGCCCCGGCTCCTGCCCCCGTGCCTGCCCCGGCGCTTGCCCCTCTCCATACCGCGGTCAAGTCCCCTCCTTCCCCCGCCTCTGCCTCTCTTCCCCACTGCGCTCCCGTTCCCCCCACACCTCTCCCCGGTGCCTGCCCCCACCTCTGAGCCTGTCCCCTCCAGAGGCTGCCACCCCACTGTCCTGTCTGCACCCAGTCTTCCACCCAGCTTCCCCTCTGCCCCCCAGCACCCTGCCCACCCCATGTCTACCTGCCCTTGCCTCCCCTCCTGAATTTGCCATCAGGGCCACAAGCATCAGGGTTGCATGTGGAGTCCCCTGGGCTGGCAGCAAGGGGGGACCACAGCTCTGCACCCTGCTCCAAAACTAGTGAGGACTGCTGGAGGTCCCTTCCGCTCGACTGAGAACAATCCCAGCTCTGACACCCCCCTGCACACTGGGTTATTTGGGGTCTCTGTCTCACAAGGAGTTGGGCAGTGCCAGCCAGGCCCCATGTGCTGACAGCAAGCAGGGACATGGATCGTGGCGTCAGCCTGGAGAACCCCTATGCGAGCGTCAACATCCCGCGGGAACAGTTCCAGCAAAGCTTCATCACTCGCTATCTGAAGGATGAGCCCGTTATCATTGCCAACCCTGCAGCCGTGCCCACCTACACAGAGGAGAAGGAGGATCCCGCTGCCAGCTGGAACAGCCCAACCATTTCCACGGAGAAGTCCTTGTCCCTTCCCTACAACCCCTATGCCAGCCTGAGGATGCCCAGCAGGGAATTGTCCAACTCCTTCTACACTGTCACTCTGGACAAGTCACCCAAGAGCCAGGAGGAGGCCAGTGAGGGATGCGGGTACTGCAAGTGCTGCTTCCGCTGTAGAAAGTGCTGCTGTGTCGTCTCCTAAGGGCCCTCGTGGGACGTGCTGACCATGGGATGGGGACATGGCACACGGCAGAGCCAGCACCCTGGAGGTGGCACTGGCTGGACTTGCTGTTGCTTTTCACCACGAGCTCTGCAGCCAGATAAGCCAGTGATGGGCACCTGCCAGGTGCAAAGAGCCGAGTGTGGGGTCTGGGAGAGCAGGGCAGGTCCCCCCTGCCCCACTGAAGCCCAGGATCCTTAAGGATGGGGTGTACCCGTCTGAATGGGATGCCACCAAGGAGAGCCTGCAATGGGGTTGGTGCAGCAGTGTGAGCCTGTGAACTCATGCACTGACCCTGGCCCCTCTGCGCTTGCTGGGGAACCTCTGGCTCTGGGGACAGTGCAGGCATTGCTGGCTTACCAGAGGGTGGTTTTGGGTGATGGCAGCCCTGTGTGTGTGGCAAAGGAGGGCATTGTCATGGTCATCCTCCTGAAGGGAAGCCAGGGACATGTTTCCAGACAGGACTGGAACCCACATCCCCGGAACTGAGGGGTCCCCCCACCCACAGCACCGTGGAGATGGGGCAGCCCTTGTGCCAAGCTCTGCTGTGTACTTCTCCCCCCTGCCACACTTCCCATGGGACAGAGGGAAGGAGATGGGAAGGACAGACAAAGTGTGGCAGGGTGCTGGGCAGCGCCCCATGGCACAGCATGGCTGTGGCTGTTAACATCCCAGTGCCAGGAGACCCCTGGCCTCTTTTGGTTCCTCCCCCTTGCTCTGTACACATCCCGGCCTGAGCTCCACACTGCATTGGGGCTGATCCAGTGCAAAGAGCACTGGGACACCCTATTTGGGATGCAGACCCCTATCATTAGCCTTCTGTGACTCCCTGGGCATGGAGGATGGTGGATGAGGAGCTCCTGGGCTCTTGCATTGCTGCTGGGGGAGCTCCAGGCTGGGTTTTTGGCTGGGGCTGGCGCCACTGACCTGGAACAAGCTGGCCCTTGTGTTGGCTTGGAAGCTGCTGCAGGAGCTGCCTGGTCTGCAAGGGCTTGGAAAGAGTGCGTGTGTTAGTGATGACTTCAGGGTGCTGCAAATAAAATCACAGCCATCTTCTCCCTTGCCAAGGTTTGTGCCTCTTCCCTCCTACGCCCTGGGTTTTCCGGGATTCCCATGTTCCGTCTTGCTTATTCTTGGGTTGTGTCAGGGCAGTGCAGAAGGCACGCAGCCCTCTCCTTTCCCTTCAAAACCAGGTTTAACTGTTGCAGCGCCGACGTGGGCAACAGCAGTGGCACGATCTCTTCAGCTCTCAGCCAGAGCCCAGCGCTCCCCTCTCCCTGGCATTTCCAGTACAGCCAGTGCCTGCCCGCCCGGGGACGCTGGCTGGAGCTCAGCCTGCCCTTGCCAAGCTGGATGCTATCCTGTCTTCTGGAAAGAAGGAGCCTGGTTTTGGGGAGGGCTGGGGAAGGAGGGAGTTGTGGTTCTGCCCGGGCTGGCTGTGACTCCCGGGGACCCCAGCACCCTTGAAATCCCACCACCCCTATGAGCCTCTGGGCACGGGTGCCGGTGTCTGGGGATCGCTGCAGGGCAGAGCCCTGCCAGTTTGCCCACGCCTTGTCCCGCACAAGGAGCGCTCTTGTTCGCCCTGCCTGCAGCAGCGCTGGCGCGGGGACAGGCAGATCCACCCCGTGTTTGCTTTGGTGGCCCCGACGCCGGCCCTGCCGTGCCATGGAGCCCACCCGCGGCGCGCCTGGGCAGGGTTTGGTGTCACCGCCTTGGCTTGGTTCAAACCCGCAACCGCAGAGGCTGCTCCGTGCCCCGCGGTCTGATAAATCCCGGGACGAACACGGTTTGGGAAGGGAGAAGTGACCCCGAGGGGGGTGCGGTGCCTTCAGCAGAGCCCCGGGGGGACAAGGGGTGAGGGCAGGGCGCTGGCAGGGTGCAACATCTGCCTGTGGTGCTGTGTCACTGCTGCCCTTCGCTCTGCCTAACCCTGGGGCGATGACAGACAAGGTATGAGAGGCTGGGCAGACACTGGGCAATGATTAAACCAGAGCAGCAGGAAGGCTGGGGGTGTGTGTGGGGTGGTGTGTGTGTGAGCAGGGGAGGGAGGGCACAGGATGCTGCTGCTCTGGGTGGCATGGGCAGGGTCCGGTGGGTGCTCCGGGATGTGTTGTGTCTCTGCAGGGCGCTCAGGGGTGCGCCGGGCTGTGCTAGAGCGTTGCCACCGCCCGTGTGTGGAGCGTGGGAGCTGATGCGTGGCGCTGGCTCATCTCGAGCAGACCTTTGCCCTGCCCTGCGGGTGCCGCTCCCTGTCCCGCTGTGCCCAAGGTCCCTGCAGCTCTGGGGATGAGTCCTGGGAGCAGGAAAACACGTTTCCCACCCATGTGTGTCACTGCTGCTTGCAGAGACGCCTCCCCTGTGCCTGCGTTCAGGAGCGCAGCGGGCGCTGAGGGCTCGTTTCAGGCAGCGAGCCCCCTGGTGTCATCCTGCGTGATGCACAGCCCATGTCACCAAGGGATCCCCACACCCCAGGCCCAGCCTGTGGGGTGCAGGGAGGGTGAGCCGGGGTGCGCAGCCCCACACCACGGCTTGCATGCAACAGGCAGAAGAGGGCTGCTCAACAGGACACAGCTCTGGTGCATATGGGAGGGGGACACGAGATGGGCAGGGGCTGGGCAGGGGCTGCAGAGGGGTAAGAGGGGAGGCAGGGAGCCTGTGTGTGTGTGCGCATGTTTCTGCAAGGAGAGGCAGCCAAGACAGTGCCAGGGGCTTTGTTGGCTCCAGTTGTGCAGGGAGCCAAGCTCATTTCTCACACTCATATAGGCTCCTCCTGTCCAAAGCGACTGACACCTCCTCCATAGCAATCCCTGTGGCAGATGAGCAATGCCACCACCGTGCTTTGAGTGGGAGAGTGACTCTTGCCAGCTTTGACACACACCTGGACATCCCCAGGCACCCAGCTGTCTGCACATCATTGAGCACATGGCCCTGGAAGGAGCATGCTCCTCATCCAGGCTCCAGCACTGCTGGCACCCAGGGTGCTGCCATCCTGGTGGTACCCAGAGGTGCCAGAGCAAAGCTGGGTCCTGACCTGCCCAGGTCACATGGCCCTTGTCCCACCTTGGCCACTGGGTTTGGCCACGGCTGGGGCCCCTGGCACAGCCACATCCTTTGCCTGCTGCCAGTGTGGTAAGGAGAGGGCAAAGCCCTGCCATCGGGTACCCTCGCTACACCTGGTGACACATGGGACCATGTACCCCATGTGCACTGCCTGGGGAAACCTGTGACAGGGGATGGATCAGGATCCTGTCTCTGTACATGGCCACTGTGCCCACCATACTGCTCTGCTCCGGCTCTGCTCTTGCTCCCAAGCACCAGCCCCAAGGGGTCAAGTTTTTCTGCAGAGTCCAGTGACTCCATGAGGGTCCCAGTTTCCAAACCCCCCAATTCTTGCTGCCGAGGAGCGCTGGAAGCGAGGCCTGAGAGCTGGGGTGATGTTTGCTCAGCAGGCAGGGCAGGAGAGCGCTGCCTGTGTCCCTGCCTGCCCTGTTGCCTGCAACGGGAGCTGCTGCCCTCTCCTGCTCCTACGCAGAAATGCTGCCGGGTGTCCGGCAGTCCTGCCCTGGCTCCACTACGTGCTTTTCTCCTCCAGGACCTGTCCCCCTGCCACATTCCACGTTTGCAATCATCCCCTGCTCAGTGCAGAAGCTGCATCGCTGCTGCTGGACCAAGGGCAAGTCACGGATACATCACCGCCAGGCACTGGATGAAGAGCATCACCCTGCACGTGGATGCTGCCTGCCTGGACCATGCTGGAGCCTTGTCCCTGTACCAGCCCCAGCCCCTTCACCCTGGGGTCTTGTGCCTCCCGTCCCACAACAGCCCGGATCACCTGGGGGTGGATGGGTAGGGGTTGGGGTGTCTCTGCTGCCAGCATCTGCTCATATGTTCTTGTTTATGGTGGGTAGCTGAGGATGTGGGAGGCTGCAGCGCTGCTGCCCAGGTACAGCGATGTCTAAGCCCTCTCCTCTCGTGGTGCAGCCCACAGCTCCTTGGCCTCATGGGGACGGTTCCTTCTGCTTATGAAGCAGAGACGGGTGGTTAATGACCCCTCCTGGGACTTGGTTTTCCGAGGCTGTGCTATCCGGATGCTTGTAACCCAATCTCCCAGATCCGATAGCGTGCCTGTCCCTGAAAGGTGAGCCCCTTCCCACTGCCACAGCCGCCAGCAGCCGCCGGGACCTGGCTGGTTGCTGCTGGTGTCTTGGGCTCCCAATGCTCTTCATGGGACTGCCACAGCCCCCCGGGACAGCACAGCTCTTCTGCCACCTCCCCTGAGGCCCTGGGGGAGCATCTCAGGACAGGTAAGAATGGGGGAATTGGGTGGAGGGGTGCACCCATGGGCACCCGAATGCTTGATGTCACTCAATATAGAGGGAGTGAGGTCTTGGTAGCCTCTGGGAGAGGTTTTCAAACATAGTGGTGGTTACCAGACCCCACCTGAGATGAGGCTGGACCCCTCAACTCCTCTGGCGTGCCCATCCCATAATGTTGACAGTGATACCATGGTCACCTGGCATGGCTTGGGGCTGGTAAGAAACAGGGCTGTGGCACTGCCTGGTCCTCCGGGTGCTGCTCTCTTGTCCACACAGTCAAACCCACTCCTGCCCACCCCACATTCACCTGAGCAGGCTGCTGAGGTCTGTCCAGGCCTTATTCCCTGTGGAATGGCAGAGCTGGCAGAGCTCTCAGCCAAGGATGCAGCATGGCACAAGTGTAACGCATCCCCCATGGACACAGGGGACTACACGTAGGGGATCCCTACATCCCCACATGAAGTGGCAAGGTCACAGAATTCCAGAATTGTTGGGGTTGGAAGGAACCTCTGGAGATCATCCAGTCCAATCCACTGCCAGGGCAGTGCATCCCAGAGCAGGGAGCACAGGAACGTGCTCTGATGCCCTCAGCAGAAAGAACTTCTTCCTCATGGTTAGGTGACACTTGTGTGTTAGTTTATGGCCATTGCTCCTCATCCTGTCACTGGGCACCACTGAAAGAGCCTGGCACCATCCTGCTGGCACCTACCTTTGAGATACTGATCTGCGTTGATGGGATCTGCTCTCAGGCTGCTCTTCTCCATACTAACCAGGCTGAGCAATCTCTCCTCATAAAAGAGATGCTCCAGACCCTTGAGCATCCTTGACCTTTCCCAGTAGCTCATTATCTTTCTTGTAGAGGAGCCTAGAACTGGGTCCTGCTCTTCCAGGCGTGGCTGGCCAGGGGCCATGCAGGCAGCAGGCAGGGATGCTGGGGAGAGAGCCTGATGCCCCTGGGAGCCCACCACATGGGGTTGGTCCCCACCTCTCCCATATCGGCTGCACATCCCATGGGACTCCTCCTTGGCTGTGAGGCTGACATCTCCTCTCACCCTCCCGTCCCCAGCATGTGCGAGGCCAGCGGCAGCTCACGGGCAGAGGACGCGGGGCCGTGTGTCGGGGTCCACTCGCGCACCCCAAGCCGGGGCAGCCAGCGCGTCGAGTGCATCATCTGCTACTCCTCCTATGACCTGGGCGTGCGGCTGCCGCGCCGGCTCTACTGCGGCCATACCTTCTGCCAGGCCTGCCTGAAGCGCCTGGACGCTGTGGCCAACGAGCAGCGCTGGATCCCCTGCCCGCAGTGCCGCCAAAACACACCCACACCGCGCGGCGGCGTCGCCATGCTCGACCTCGACCTCGCCACCTTCCTCGCTGTCAAGGCCGACAAGGAGCATCCCCAGGTGCCCGGCAGGTCCCATCCCGACCCGGCCACCAAGGGCTCGTGCAAGGAGAAGGTGGTGACCCAGCAGCCAGCGGGGCTGTGCCAAGATGCGGTGCCTCCAGTGCTGTTCCCCCGGCGGGGATGCTGCCGGCCGTGCTTGTGCTGTGGGGTGACGGCAGCCTTCGAGAGCTGAGCACGAGGAGGGGGCTGCTGAGGTGCAGTCTGGGACCATTGCTGGGGACCCTATTGGCCATGTGTGGACAGGAGCAGCCTGGGAAGGGCTTCAGCTTGCTTGGGGCTCGCTGCCCATCCTGTCAGTGTCCATCCTGCTGGGATTTGGGGTGCAACAGGATGGATGATGAGGATGCCTTCACCTCCTCATCCTGCTCACCTGCTCCTCTGGCAACTCAGAAGCCTGACCCAGCCATCACATATGGCCCCTGGTCCCTGGCCAGGGGCTTGCTCATCCACGGCTTCTTCATGCATGTAGCTCTTCAACAGGGACACCTGCACCAAGCATCCTTAGGGATATGGGAGGTGACACAGTGATACTCTGGGGCCATGTTCAACACCCTGAAAGTTTCACACCCATTAAACCACACTCCATTGGCCCTGCTGGCCTGCATGTCTTGGTCATATTTTCCGGTAAGCTCAGGGCAAGCCCTGCAATGTTGGGGTTGGGATGTGGAGCAGTGACCTGCCCAGCTGATCACTATCCTGTAAGTGTTTGCTCTGTTGGCCACTTGCATGAGGAATTTGGGCACTGGGGTAGCTGGAGAGTAGAAACTGAGGATGACAGTGTTGTCAGGAGACCGCAACACGTTGCTCCAGCTCTTCAGATTTATCTGTCCACCACCTACCTTGCTCCAGTAATGCAGAGCAGGGCCCATAGGAGCTCCTGCTTGCTCTTGTGCTCTGTGCCACAAGACAGGTTTGGTTTTCCCCCCTGCCCCTCTCCCACCTCTCTGCCTCACATCCAAGCAAACCCTCTGCTCCAGCCCCTTTGCTGTTTCTCCAGGCCATGCCTTTGCTGCCAGCAAGACTTTCCCTGCCTGACCCCAAACAGCGGGTGCAAGGACAAGACCCCAAACATCTGGGTGTGGGTTTAACAGAGGCCAGATGTGGAGGACTGGGGTCCAGCAGGGTGATACCAGTGCGGTTCCTGGGCAAGGCTTGGCACTACATGGGCAGCTCTTGTGGTCCTTCCACAGAGCCACTTTCCTGCATCCAGTTTCCATGTGGTTTATGAGCTCTTCCAATATCCCAGCACCAGGCACCACGAGTGCCCCTGGGGCTCAGCAGGGGACCGCAGACTGCACTCCCTGGGGCCAGCAGTGATCCTGTGTCCCCTGGGCTGCCCTGGTCCAACACCCATGCACAGTTCTACCACTTGGTGTCACCTGCCATAAAGAGTCCGAGCTGAGCTGTTCCCAGCAGAGCCCAACCTGGGCAGCTTCAGCCACGGGTGCAGGAGCAGCAGGGATGTCCCAGGCCAGACGTATCTGACGGGACAGCAGTCGTGTGATGTGGTTTGGACCTGCCTCGGGTCTTTGATCACATGGAAACATGCAATAAACTAACGCCTTTAAGGACAAGAGAAGAGCTTGTCCTGGGTTTAGCAGTAGTAGTCAAGTTTTCTCCTTCTTAGCAGCATGGTTTAAACAGCAACAGAGCTAAACACAGAGTCTTAGCATCTTGCCCTCTATCTCCATTTCTCCCCAGATACTCAATGATGGAGGTTGGGAACAGTGTGGGAAAGGTTCCCTTCATCAAGTGACGCCCCTGCATCACTTCACTGTGGGAGCAGTCTTGGCACCCTCATTTACACCCCTTGGCCAGAGCAGAGCTGGCGTTGAGCCTCCTCCATCAGTCAGCACAGGCCACCCAGGCTGCCCCTGCAGAGTTGGTGCTTGGAGCAGCCTCCCCTGGAGCTGCGCAGGGGCCAGACCACACCATTCCCTGCGGAACCCTAAACCCCAATGGGAAGCCGGGCATCAGTGGGTGCAGCCTTGGCTGGGGACAGGGAGCTGGGCTCTCCCTGCAGGTGCTGGGTCCAGAGGATGAGGCACTGATGAGCACTGGCAGCAAGTGTGAAGGGACAGTGTCACTGCTGGGGGCAGGACCCCAAAGTGTCGCCAGCCTGCAGCTGCTGCAGCCAATGTCTGCAAAACAGGAGTGGGGCCAGGCATAGACAGCTCCAGCCCTGCACTTGCTGGTGTCCCTGCATGCAGGACAATGGGGACATCTCTCTTGCCATGTGCCATAGAATGTGCAGCAGGGTGACAGTGAGGGGCTGAGGTGGGTTTGCAGCTCTTGAGGTCTCTGAGCATGAAGACTGTTTATTTAATAGAGTTTGGGTTTTTTTTTTCCCCACAATGAATTTTGCCCTTCCCTCCTGATAGTAGGTGGCCACGGGCAATGCATTCCCTGGGGAGGAAGAGCATTTGGGGACCTGGATCCCTAAAAATTCTGGTCTCCATATAGCCCGCAGCTATGGGATGAGCTGGTGCTGCAGGTCCACACAGCTGCAGGTCTGCGCCCTGCTCCGGGGCTGGGCTGGGCTGTAGGATTCCTCTGAATTACTTCCAGATGGGGATTAATGCAGTAAAACCGAGTTTGCTGCAGGATAGATAAACAACGCAAAGCTCCTCTGGATGCTATTAATAAACCTCCTGCCTGCTGCTTCTGGCCCAGATTTGGGAACACCCTGTGCACTGCCTTGCTGCCCTCCCAGCCCTTTGGCCATGATGACCCAGTACAAGGGTGCTAAACAGGACAGGAGTAGTGTGTAGAGTATGGTGTCCCCTCTTTGGGCTGCCAGTGGGATGAGGTGCTCCTGGTTGTGTCCTGGGTGTCCACCAAGTTTTGCCAGGGACACCAAGTGGTGAGTCCTTCTTATCTACTCTCCTCTCCTCTCCTCTCTTCTCGTCTCCTCTCCTCTCTCCTCTCTCCTCTCTCCTCTCTCCTCTC
>JBCJKH010046854.1:11968-23021 GCA_039877255.1 Loriculus beryllinus | reverse complement strand
AGAACTGCACACAATGCTCCAGGTGAGGTCTCACGAGAGCAGAGTAGAGGGGCAGGATCACCTCCTTCAACCTGCCGGTCACGCTCCTTTTGATGCAGCCCAGGATACGATTGGCTTTCTGGATTGTGAATGCACACTGCTGGCTCATGTTAAGTTTCTCATCAACCAATAACGTAGCTTGGTTCACACAGGGAAGATTTCTGCCTCACTGCTTACAAATGAAGGAACAGTGCAAAGAGGAAACATCGCACACCAGGTCAACATAGGTATCTCCCAATGGGTTTGGGAAAAATGTCAGAAATACCTGAATTACTGTTCTGTTTGAATTTGCTGCAAGACACTCTTTCCCAGCACAGCATTTCAGCTTTCTGCATTCCCATCGCTTTCAAACATTCAACCTTTTTGTATATTTAGATATAAGGCATTTCAGAGCAGAGAATTTCCTTATTATTATATTTTTCTGAAGCTTATACCTGGCACCAGTCTCTGGTGTGGCTTTTGAGCAGCAACATAGTGTCAATGGGAGTTAATTTTAACACATCAGTTAGTTATTTAAATGTGCCAGTGATTTGCCTTCAAAGTACCTATTTATCACCAAATGAACCAACACACTGAATCAACTCAATATGACCAGCAACACAAACCATTAGGTTTCTTTGTTTGCATTTGATACATGGTATTTATTGATATGCACTGATCAGAATTTTTTTTCTTTTTCCTCAGGTAAACGTTACCCCCAAGACTTACAAAATCAATGCACATGAGTGACGCTTTGAGACATGGATCTCTTTTGACTAGGCAAAAGAAATAAAAAACAGCTAAAGGAGTAGATGCTGGAGCAGAGAGAAACAAAGTAATTCGCTTGCTTGCTCTGTGCAATGGGCAGATGTTACCACTGTAATCAATTGCTATGTCCTACCAGCTTGAAATGGTGTGAATGAGAAGGAAATTGAAATAAACTGAGAAATGACCAAGACATCTGTAATTAACGTTATTACAGGAAGGATCATGTGGCACAAACAGGAATAGCACAGGTAAGGCTTGAATTAAAACATGCTGTGTTTGGCTATAGATGTTCCAATGACAGTAGGTCTGGTAGAAGTATCCGAACAAACACAACTCCTCTTGCCACCCAGCTGATACTTTAAGTGCTTCCCTGATAGAAAAATTTTTGCCATCATATCCCTGACCCGCATGATTCCTTTTGACAGAGAGCAGACGAAAGACTAACCAAACTTAAAAGGTAAGTTGAAAAAATTGATGATGCAGATCACACACTACAAGAAACAAAAAGCATTCAGATAAAATATCCAGAGAAAGTGCTACAGTAAATCTTAAAAAATTCAGCAAGCTAATAAAGCATTAATCCTTTTCAAACTTACATATCTTTTATTTTTAAGCATTCATTTGGCTGCAAATGTTTGTCATCCCTAATCTAAAGACTTGGCTGCGAACAGATGTTGCTATAATAAAGTGATCTGTGCTAGAGAGGTTTATTAAACTGCAAAGGATTTACTGCTCCAATGCTCGTTGTCTTTGAATTCAGCTTCTGCTCCTGGAAACATTCTATCAGGTTGGCAAAAGTGAATTTCAAAACACAGTGCAACAGGTTTTAACAGACTACTGAGAAAGTAGTTTAAAGGATACAGTAGTATGAGGCACGGACATCATAATAGGCAGGATCCCCAAGGCAGCTAGAATATATTGCTTTCAACACCTACTTTGGGAAAGTTGTTCAGCTATCATGTCAATTAGCAAGGATTAGCAAACCTATTTTGGAACACTGCTAATAAATACATTCACATTAACTGAAATCAATCAACAATTACAGTGACACAGTGGATGGGAGAACATCTTAATGCTTTTCTTCAACCACCAGTTGTGATCATCAGTTATGTAACTAGCAGGAGAGGTGGAAAGCATGTTTCACAGCTGCAAGAGACCTAAGAACAATAAGGTTACATACACTATGTGCATGGAAAACCCAGTACCTGTTCCTGGACAACTCAACCTCTGCTCTGATGCTCTGAAAAGGTTTTAATGGAATTTTAAAATTACATAAAATATTACCTTTACAAAAAGTTCAGACTAATTACTGTTAGATCATGAGACAATTTACAGATTCAACTCCTGATCATGCTGCTGCCTCCTAACACGATCCAGCAAATACGTGGTTTGTTGCATTACACTTTGAATAATCTCCCACTACTGCTGAGGAGGTTTCAGTATTCTGTGCAGACACAGGTTCTGAAATGGTAGCTCATTCTAGTGATTTCTGGATAAGTGCCTTAAAACACTTTATTTGACACCTGCAAAACCAAAACCTCCTCAAACTTTATAAATAAATACCAGAAAAGACATTGCACTTACAACTAGTTGCCATCTAAAGTAGTTTTCTTTTTGATCTGATGTGCAGAAACGCTAATATTGGAAGTTAACTACCAACATTAAAAAAAATTAAAAAATCACACAGTCCCTGCTGAGACTGCTTTTAATAGTTTAAAATGGACTCATATAATTCAAAACAGATTGGGACTTTTTGATTTAGATTTCACCTCCTTTAATCATTATCACTAATTAAAGGAGAAGGAAAGCTTAAGTGGGAGATTTTTTTCTTCCCTTTAGTATATAAACACATAAGTACAGCAAAACAGATAAGGCATGACTACAATAATTTTAAGTTAATAATTTAGAGATTGTAGAATTATTATTTATTTGGAATTCCTGCATACTGTCTTTCCTTTCCAATTTCCCAGCTGTGGTCTTTGTTCTCAAACTTAAGGTACAAAGGAAAATTTGTTCTCTCAAAAAAGAGGCCTCAGCAAACATGAAATTCTGTATAATAGAAGTGGCTCTACTCCGTGTTAACAATATAAACATAATTGGTGTTGAAGTTAGAACTGTCTAAATGAAAATGAATCAGTCGAATCCCACCTGAGTGACAGAAGTTGGACTTTTTGCATATTCAGATACAATTCTAGAGATGACAACTATCCCTCTGCTATTGTCACTGATAACTTCTTCAAGAGTTTTGTGACAGTGAGTCACTAGACATCAGTCCTTGTAGGCCTTTCATCCAATTCACGCAACTACAACAAAGCTTAAAGGAAAAAAAAATGTCTACACAAAGCACACCTAGAATTTACCTTAAATATCTTATTAACTGCTAACTTGGAAGAAACTGAATGTATCTACTTCGTAGAACACTGTGGCAGTATTTGCTGTTTATGGCACTATTACTCTCAAGTCAGCTGCTGGGCTCTTGAGAAGCACTTTCGTTATTGCTCCTAAGTCATAAATTCCTTTTTCTTTGACTGCCTAACTACAATTCGCACCACCTAAAACACTTTCATAAATATTTTTGCAGACATTTGCAAAATTGAAACCCTAAACATAAAACTAGCATAAAGAGGGTCAATAAAGACAGTAAATAGGATTTAACAGTTAACTCAAGTTGCTCTGCAGAGACCACTGAGAAACAACACCTTGTATTTCCAAAAGGAAAGTGAAACTGAGGTTAGGACCAAGTTATTAAAAAAAGCATTAACACATTCTTTCATTTAAACCAATGTGTAAAGGTGAAAGAAAGACACCGTTAAGAAGTTTTGCTCATTCTTTTGGACAGATTTCAGTACATGAGCACTGAAATAAGTGTTCTGTGTTCATTTAACTGGTTTTGTTACCTAAATCTCACTAAAGGAAACACCTGAAAGATCAGCCATTTCTACACTCTACTTCATTTAAGTTCTAGTAGTTATGGAGTAACTTCTTACAACAACATTCTGCATAGGGTTCAGCAGTCACAGGTCATTTCTCAATTCCAGCTGCTAAGCAGCATCGTAAAACAGACTAATACTAAAATACAATCTTTTCTTTTAATATTTGTTGGACATATCATGGATGGCTAATGGAAGGAGAAGTTCCACAGTTGTTTATAAGAGAGTAGATGGATATACAGGATAACCTATTCAAAAGGGAGCCATTCTAGGAAGTTTGAAAAATCCTAATCTAAATGGATTTAATTTTCCAAACAGCAAATTTCAGCATCTCTATGAACTGTATTCCCTTCTAGAGAATCAATGACAGTGTATAATTCCAATTAAGCATTGTCTTCCACATCCTAAACCAATGCTGCAATCACCACACTGTAAGAAAAATACAGTCTCTATCT
This sequence comes from Loriculus beryllinus, assembly GCA_039877255.1. Classification (NCBI taxonomy): domain Eukaryota; kingdom Metazoa; phylum Chordata; class Aves; order Psittaciformes; family Psittacidae; genus Loriculus; species Loriculus beryllinus. Next base: position 18,850 of record JBCJKH010046854.1, on the reverse strand, counting down.
TGCCAGACAAAACTTTTCCCAAAGCAAGTATATGTTGACAAGTACTTACGCATCATACAAAATGTTCTGATCAGCTCTAACTCACATATCAACAGTATGTCAACTTTTTTGTGCCTCTAATTTCTACCCTTAAAGAAATCTTATTAGTTTGTTCCTTCCTTAGGAAGGGTCTGTTTCTTGAATAGTTCTCCAAGTGATTTATTATTTGTATGAACCAACATCTGTATTTTCTTTAGTACCACTTTTTTGTTTTTGTTTTTGTGGGGTTTGCTTTGGTTGGGGCATTTGGCTGTTTTTTTTGTTTTAAATTACTGGAATCTCAACCATGTGAAAATCGAAATATGCTTAAAATTTTTTTCCTTGCTAATTATCCCATAGCCTGTCTTTCACATTTAGTTCTATGGCTATTCAGAAACTATGTTAAAAACAAACGCCACACTAAAAAAAATATTTTAAAAATACCATAGTTTTCAGTTTAGTCATGGTCACTGACACACACTGGTGAAATACTGACCTTTCTGGCAGTTCAGCTTGTTAGTCAGAAAATAACATAATTTTTGGTATAAACCTGCACAGGGTTCAAACAGAAAATACACCTTCTTACCCAGTTTTATGCGAGCATATCAATTACCTCAGAGGTAAAATGTTTTTTGTAGACAGACTGACTTGCATTCTAACTGGAGAATCCAAAATTTAAACAGGTCTTTCTCCACTTTTAGAAGGCTATTCAGCACAATAGACATATGGCAAAACCTACTTGACAGGCTGCCTGGTTTTGGGTGTTTTTTTTAAGAACTGCCAATTTACTACTTCAGACTTTAATTTCATCCACAAAGAAAGAATTAAGCATGTTTTTGGTTTGTGTTTCTTTTTTTTTTTTTAAGCAACTGTAGTATTTGCACATATTTTTAACTTGGGAAAACAGGGCAGATTATCATCGGCACCACTTGTCACAAAACTTGGGCAGGCAATCACATAACTTCCTGTTCATTCACAGTTAGATTAAAGTTGTTCACATTTGAACAAACATTTCAGTAACAGAATATGCAAACTCTGAAAGATTTTCTTAATCTGGATATTGCTAAGAGAAATGTAACAATAGTCAAGGCTTTCGTGTTTTCAAACACTACCCACTGAAATGAGACTAATTATTTCTGCAACCTTTAATGGTAGTTTGCCTTCATATTTGAAAACAGGATCAAAACTACTAGATTTATTTTATATGAACTTCAGAATGATCAGGACTGAGGACATACATCAAGTTGGTGACTCAGGAAAAAAGTGAAAAGCAGGATGTGAAGAAGTGCCACTGACTAGACAAACATGCAATTGAACCCATTTTAAAAACCGAACACTTGCGGTTCCTAAATCTACTACATATTTTGGAAGTGCACTTCATGAATTTGGCAAAAATAGGATAAGGTGACATTTTTATTGGTTGTGAAGTCTAAGCTACCTATTCAAAGAACACTCGAAAGAGCTCTGAAAATTGGATGCTTACATACAAGCTAAAATTAATTTCTTCAATATTGCATCTTTAAAACCCAACAAAAACATAAACAGCCAAGTTTGCATAAAGATCGAAATTTTGCAACTTTCTACAAAATCTTGGGGAAAAAAATGAAGAACTGAAGTGTATCATACCTCACAGTTACTTAAGAAGAATGCTTGCAGTCAATACTGAAAATCAGTCTCACCTGACATTCAAATTGAATTTCTGTGAAGCACAACCCACAACTCTCAGTGAAAACTGAGCTACTAAAAAATCTATGCGTAAGATACATTTAGAATCCTATTTTAATAATAGTAATAAAAAAAATCTAGATTTCAGAGGGCTGACATTTTTTAAGCTTACCCAATTTTAAAGCATTTAAGAGATTATATAGAATTCACAGCAATTGCAGCTATAATTTCCCTTCAATACAGTAGTACCACAAGAGACAAAAGAGGAAGCAAGGATGTGAACTGGCAAGCAGGAAATAAATTAACTCTCAAAACCCGAAATTTCTCCCTTGTAAATACTACCTAGTTTTTAATAATAATTTGATGCAACAGTTCAGTTTGCCTCAGAATTCACGTAACAAAATCCTTTATTTCACACGTCTATTTGAAGGTTCAGTGCTGTCTTGTCAGCCCAAAACTGAATTGGGGGGTGCAATAAAAATCTAAAAATGTTGAGTTGATTGTCCACCATCAAAAGTGTATTATTACATTGGTTCTCAAAATTGGAAAAGCACAGCAGTATCCTTTGATTTGCTAATCCCTTCTCCGTGAATTTTTAAGCTCTTTTAAAGTGACAAGCTAAATACTTAAAATCATATCTGGTTTTGGTTTTGTTGGGGTTTTTTTGGTGGATTTTTTGTTTGTTTTCCTTTTTTTCTGTCACCCTCTCTTTCTACATTTCATAAAATATTAAAAAAATCTAGAATCACAGAGTCAACTAGGTTGGAAAAGACCATCAAGTCTGGGACTGCCAAGACAACCACTAAACCATGTCACATCCACATAGTTTCTGAACACTTCCAGGGATGGTGATTCCATCCCTTTCCTGGGCAGCCTGTTCCAATGCTTGATTACCCTCTCGGTGAAGAAATTTTTCCTAATATCCTATCTAAACCTCTCCTAGCACAGCTTTAGACCATTACCTCTTGCCCTATCACTTGCCACTTGGGAGAAAATGGCTCACTCCCACCTCACTATAACCTCCTTTCAGTTAGCTGTAGAGAGCAATAAGGTCCTCTCTGAGCCTTCTCTTCTCCACACTAAACACTCCCAGTTCCCTCAGCTGTTCCCCTGTAAAACTTAATCTCCAGACCCTTCCCCAGCTTTGTTGATCTTCCCTGGACCAACTCCAGCACCTCAACGTGGTGAGGGGCCCAGAACTGAGCACAGGATTCGAGATGCAACCTCAACAGTGCCAAGTACAGGGGGATGATCACTGCCCTGGCCCTGCTGGCCACACTATTGCTGATGCTGTTGGCCATCTTGGCTGCCTGGGCACAAGCTGGCTCATGTTCAGAGGCCATCAGTTAGCACCCCCAGGTCATTTTCAGCAGAGCTGCTTTACAGCCACTCCTCCTCAAGCCTGGAGGGTTCATAGGGTTGTTGTGACCCAAGGGCATGACTCGGCACTTTGCCTTACTGGACCTCATACCATTGGCCACTGCCCATTGATCCAGCCTGTCCAGATCCCTTTGCAGAGCCTTTCAATCCTTCAGCAGATTTCACACATAACAAATCACATTATCAAACCTCTTATGTTGATGGTTTCTCCTCTCCTAAATAAACATGCATACATATCTACTACCTGTTTTCTCACTGATTTTCCTGTTGCTTTGTAAGCCCAGAGATTCCCAATTTTCAAGAGTAATGAGCCCCCAAGATTGCAAGCTATTATTTAATTCTGTTTAGTTCTGTCTATGGAAAAGGTCTCTAAATCAAACTGACATCTCCAAAAGAAATAAAAGCCCTTACTTTTCCTTCTGTCTACAGTTAAAAATCACTTCTCTCTGGTAAGAGAACCTCATTATTTTTTATCCAATTATGCTTATAAGCATCTTCTAGCAGAAATATTATACCTCAGCAAAGCATCTTTAACTGCTTCTCTGTTAGAAGCTACCACAGTGTATCTGAAGTAAAGAGTATGTAAAGGGAAACGAGATAAGCAGTATTAGCATGACTAGCTCAGATGTCACCTGTTTAAAAAGTTTGGGGTTTTGGTTTTTTTTTCCCACTAAAAATTTAGATAATTCAATGAACTAGTTTAAAATAGTAAACCTTCAGCCATTCTGGAAAAACACTAGTGAGAAGTTCATTAGTTCATGTAGGTTGACTAAAAATCTCATGTTTTCCGAATTTATTCTGAGAAGTGTGGCTCAAGCAGTAAGTTTATAACTAAATAGTAAAAATCATGTCAGCAACTTCCTCCTACAAGGACACTGAAATTTATAATTTACTCTTCCTATAGGAACACTGCATTTACAACTTAAAAAGCAAGGCATATTACAAAAAAATAATTAACATACACCCCCAACTTTAGTCCTTATTTTCCATGTATTCTTGAAAAAAGCTGCGATGTTTTCCTGCTTATTAGAGGAATACAAAATTGAGCTTGGAAGTTTCTTATACCCAAGAAAAAGGTCTCGCAGTGGACTTACTGAGACAACAAGCATAGAAAGGCAACTTGTAAAGACTTATCTTTACCTGATTCTGATTCTTAGACCTGATTTTGTCTAATGAAAATTTGGAAGCCATTCTAATTACAGAAAGCTCTAGCATTAATGTATTTTCACTTTTGGAAATCAGTAGGTCCCTAATCTTATCTTTCTGCTTTCCCATTTTGGAAGATATTTAAGATTTTAAACGTAAAATGATGAACATGCTGACAGGTCATCTAGAGGTACTTCTTTCTTTCCTGAAGATTTTTTCCAGCTTTGCTACCCTGTTGTGTGCTGCATTGCAGTTGCTCTGTAACCAGTAATATAAAAAGACATTATTACAAAATACAATCTAAAACAACAGGATTCCTGAGAGTTCCTACAAAATATGGAAAGTGCCAAAAATGTCATAATCAATGTTTCCTCTTCCATGTAAGTAACATCTTTCAAAAAGCAGTAACTACCTTTCAAAAACTTCTAGAGAAGGTCAGATTTATTCCATAATGTATCTTAAATGCAAAATTAGAAATTAAAAGATGAGGCAAAATGGACACTAAAAGATCTTCTCTGTTTATGTAATGTATGTGATGGTCAACAAAGTTATCTTGTATTCATATGTTTTTGAAACTAAGTGCACGAAAGTGATAGTCTCCCTGGCCAATTAATCTGTCATTCTGAATCTCTCTCTCCATGACTGACACTGGTTCTCACACGATTTTCCTCCTCTTCCTGCCAATATCTGAGGCTTTTATCCTTTCAGTGTTGTTCTCTAGCTTAACTTCTGAGATGATCCACGGCTTTTACCTTTACATCTTCAGGTGTTCAACCATATTAGGGTTCAACAAAGCTTTCCACTTCTCAGCAAGTATACATTCACTTAATTAAGTCAGGAATGTCCACTCTGGATATTCAGGAAGAACTTCAATCAGAATTCAGATACGTGGACTAAAACTAACAAGTAAGAAGGACATCCACAGTTGAATTACAATATGCTAAAAAAAAAAAAATAAAATAACCCTCCCCCTAAGTTTCATTACTTTAAACTTACGAATATTTATCTAGTTTATGGTGGTATGAGGAGGAAAAGAGATTGATTTCAAAGGTCAATATGTGTCCAGTTTAAGAACTAAGTCCAAGATAATTAATTCTCAATAGGAATTCATTACAGTTTGCAAATGAATTCACCTATTCCCTATCTTTTCAGTGACAAAGGTTCTGGATACATAGACTAAACTCTTAATTCAACCTCAGTTCGATCACCTCATACTCTCACCTCTCCTGAAATTGAAAATAAGAATCATTCATTTGGAAAACCTATTAGTTCCCTATTAATAATGATGACCTTCTAGTCAAAATGACTGTCTTTCTAGTCAGTAAAAACTTTGGTTCATTTGAATTTATAGCAGTGCACTGCCACAGTTACCTCTTTGCCGATGCTTTTATTATTATTAAACTACAGTAACTTTAATTTTGCTTCACACAATCCACATTTACTATTACACTGGTTTAGCTAGCATGGGAAATCAGATATTTTACATAAGGAAAGGACCATGTCATTAATCAGATTAGGTTAATGGTCAGTTTCACATCTCGCCTAGTTACTACTTTATGTCTGACAACATCAAAGCCTTCAGGGGAAATTCTACAAACAACAGAGGAATATCTAACCCATAAGAATTTTTTTTTTTCCTCAAGCTGCTGGCACTTGTTTTCTATGTATGTTTTTTGTTTCTATATGCTTTATATTTCCGTTATATCTTTTTTCCAGGCAGTGCAATCAGAACTATTCATAGTATACTAAGGGCACACCACCGATATGTATAGGTTCCAGTCCGGTAAATTTAACTAAGCTTTGGAAGAAACTCTCCCTTACATTATATACAGGGAAGATTTTTGAAGGCTTCCTTGATGCAATTGCTGTATTTTAAAATGCTTAATGCCTTCTATATTGAAAACGGTGCAGAAGAGGTTACATACTCAAAACAAAACTTACTCCATGGGCTCTAATCTTCAGGCGATTAGAGATAGGAGCTCGAAACCCAGCCCAGTTTCTGAGAACTTTCATACACAAAAGCCTTCTTATCAAAGGTGGTTCTAAGCTGTATGTGTCACTGCCCATTTTATTTTTTTGACATTTATGCTTCATAAGGGGTTTTATCTAAAATTCCCAGCTCTGATTAACAGGACATTGCCTCAACAGACTCTAATATTAATATCACGGGTAAGGAAATGCTGCCCTGCAGCTAGGTAATAATTCATTATCATGTTACATAATACCAAGAGGCTTGTTAGCATGCAGCATAATGAAGGTACTTGGCTTATACGTCTCTCTGCAAGGAATGCCACTCTTCTTTAAATCAATGAAGAAAACAGAAGGGAAAATCTGAATATTTAAGGATGCCTGCTTTAGCATCACAGAGGTTTTGAGAAATATTCTCTTACCAGTACATTGAATGCTGTCCAGCACAGTTCCAAAGCATTCTCTCTTAACAAGACTTTTCGGCAATTAAAATTTTTTCCCCTTCTGAAGATCTTCAGAAAGAATAGCAGTATTAGCACTGCCTAGCCTTCCCCAAGTTAACTGTTATGCCTGATGATTTGCACACATATATACATAGCCATAATGATGGCTATATTATTTCTACTCCGCTCTCGTGAGACCTCACCTGAAGTATTGTGTGCAGTTCTGGTGTCCTCAACATAAAAAGGACATGGAACTGTTGGA
>JBCJKH010046854.1:0-11777 GCA_039877255.1 Loriculus beryllinus | reverse complement strand
ATATTAGAAGACATACTCACATTTTAACAAGCAATGAGGGACATTTTCAGATCATATAGAAGCAATAGATTTATTTTGAGAGGTCTTCAAAATGCTGGTGCTTTAAATTATCAAAACAAAACAATCAACAGTACTTCATCATATAAACCAAAAAATCTTTAATCATAAGAAATTGCTTATTTTGTAAGCAACCTGAAAATGAAAACAGAGCAGCTTTTGTGCTCTTAGGAAAGCTTGCACAAGTTGCAAAACAGCAATTCCTAGCACTGAGTCTTAGGAGTTAGATATTTTCAACTAGCTATTACAGCTAGACGCTTCCTGGTTTAAAATACAAAAAATACACAGACTTAGCAACACTATTGGCCAGTCCCCAAAAACTGGTTTGAATCACTCTGAACAAGTTTTACAAACAACTAATCTTTCATCCCCCGAAAACATGAAGCCCTACAACAGTAGTGATTTACACTGTTAACCACTGGTGGCTTTAAACCTTTAATTGGTGGGCTTTTTTCTGGTTTTCACTTAAAAGCACCATTTTAGATGAGACATCTGTCAAAATATCCCTCTCAGTTGGAGGCTATCATATGTTCTTCTAGTCTTGGGCATGTCAAAGCAAAAGTTACACTATGAATAGGAAGGTCTATTAGAACATACCCAAGTAAAAAAGAGCACTATTTGCTCTGAATTTTTTTAATGTTTCTTTAAGAGGTAGCCAAGGGTGGTGCCAATGAACCGCTGTATGTCCCTTAATATTTTAGTGTTTTCATTTTTCAAACAGGAATGTGGGATAGATAAAAATTATCTATTACAGTCCCTTCATCTAAGCTTTGTACAAATGACTCAACTTACGTTAATCCATTCAAAATTTAGGTGCATAAGCATAATAAGGAATATTTTTACTCATCCCTTACAAGAGCCCTTACATGTGTACACATAAACCAATCTCACTGCTGACAGTGTATGACTTTGCATACGTGTGATCCCACATTGAATTTAACAATGTAAGTACTGACTGAGAGAAGTCACAGCCGATATTCCTATACGCAAATCCACCAGAAAACATCAGAAAGTATATACTTCCTATAAACACAAGGTTAAAACATGCTGTGGATGTCCTAATTTAAGCAGAAGCCACCACTAAAGACCTTTGCAATACCTTAATAAAAGTAGAGAATCATAACATGGTCTCTAGCTGCACCATTACATTAATTATTATAAAAAACATTCAATAAAAACACAATACTATCAATCTTGTGTAAGCATTCAGTCTTAGCTTTCAAAATAAAAATTAATGTTGTTATCTGACAAATTTCTTGGTCTGACTCTAAATCTCATATGTGGTGTCTACTCTAGATCAAGCCTAGTTCAATATACTCAAGAAAAGGCTAAAGCAAATGAGGTGACATTCTGGTCAGCAAAATAAGCAGCTTCAGTTCCTCCAAACCAAACTGCTAAACATGCTCAGTTTTCTAAATTTCACATATGAATTCAAGCTACAAGGTCTTCATTCACATGTGCTGCATATATTGCATTTCTCTATACATATGGATCTTATTTTGTTATCACAGTCATATTCTAATATTGACCTGGTTTTAAATAACTGGAGCTCCACTGAAATCAATTAAATTAAGTCAGATTTATAGTACCACAAGATGTGAGGAAAAGCATACCCTCAACTCTTGAAAGGATCATGAAATTAAAAATATCCATCTTAATACAGTAAATAAAGTCTGTGTGATACGTGTCTGTAGCAAACACTGAGGTTTGAATGCCTTTAATTGTTCTATAATGATGTGGTACTACTACTCATTCGAAAACCACAGGATTCTTTAATAACCCTTGTCATTTCCCTTATGAAAGACTTTTGTAAATTTTAGATGTAATAACTGGAAACCCAAATTATTGTATCAGTAGAACACCTCTCTCTGTCTCTGTTTAATCAGTTTATGAGTCACCCTGAAATACCAAGCAACATCTTCCAAATATTGAAAAGTTTTGTTCTGTGTCACAAACCAACAGAAATTATAGGAATGCAGCAGTTACACTAGGCTACCAACAACTTACAGAGGTACACAAGCACAGACTTCTCATAAGGGGACTAATGCAGCATTAGCTTTCTCATTAGCTACAGCTTTCTGTTCCCACATCATGCCACCCACACGTGGCTGCTGCAGCTTCCCCATGGAACTTTAAAGCACCGGGTTTTAACGACTTCCAAAGAAAGTTCAAATTCTGTTTTATACATTACATGAAAATAGCTAATTCCAGGATGTTATTTCCAGGAGTCCTTATTTCAGAAGAATTTAAGGTGGGACTTTGAGCTCAAATCCAAACCAATATATCCCAGCTATGCTAAAGTCATACTATAAAGTAGCTTAATTTCACTGGCTTTTGTCAGCATTGACAAGAAAACATTAAGATATTTCTTCCTTCTGGAAAAATCATTGCAGAATTATTTAATACCATTTTCCCTGAGGGCCAGGAGTAAACAAGCATCAAGAAAATGAGCAAACAGAAATAATACAACAGCCACATACTATCACCACAAGATAATGAGGCAACCATGTACACTGTCTGATCATTACCATGACAGACTTCCCCAAATTAAATTAAACTAAATATCAAGTAAGTTAAATGAACTTACTTGATCCAGGGATATAAACAATTAAAATTTATTTCTTTCTCATATCATTCATAATGTTTTGTGGAAAGGAAAGCGGTGAATGTGGCATTAGAAATATAAACAAGACTAATCAGACTAAAACAAAAATTAATTTAATAGGGCTCCTGTAGAAGTCACAGTACAAGTTGCATGGCTGGCTATACCTGCCCATGCATCTTTGTTTCATCTGACAAGGATGACAAAGAATAGCGTTTTTCTTGGAACATTTTTTCATAAAAATTGGACAAAAATAGGATTTTCATTAAACAGGAAAACTTCTTAGGTTTCTTCCTCTTTCCTCGTTAGCCAGTTAAGTCTGAAATTGTTAAATAAATTGAGCTAAACTACAGTTTAGCTGGAGTCACTCCAACATGAGAAATGATACTTAACATGAACATTACGTATTGAAGTCTAAAGATAAGGCATATAAGCAGTTACATCACAAACCAAAGTCTATTCTCTTCACATCATCACATCTTACATTTTGTTTGGAGTGAAATTAGGTGGTGGTTAGAATTTCAGAGCAGTACCTATTACTTGCATTTCCATCTTCAAGCAGTTACGTCAGCTTTGATAATCAAAAGAATCAAGCCCAATTTAGTTTCACCAGAGCAAGTAGCAAGATCCAAGCAGCATAATGGGAAAACTTTCTGCCAACTCAGAAACGTAGTAACTTTTAATGCTAATCAGGAATTGAAAACACAATGTGACAGCATAAACTTTAATTTTAAGAATCTTATAAAGGATTTAATTCTAATTCTGCCTTCCCCCTCTAGTATTACAGGCTGAAAATGTTTAAAATTTTTTCAAGCCAGAAGAAAGATGAAATACAGGAGCTGGAACTGATAAAATGCTCCAGCTGTTTGCAAACAAGAAAACAAAGAACCTGTAATATCAAAATTAGTTCCACTGAAGATGTGAAATCATACTAGAAAAGAAATAAAGCAGAGTATTCTAGAAATTGCACAGGCTTCCCTAAATTGTCCCAAACAGGAAGAAATGCATGTATGTATTACATGCTTCCAGTATCGCCTACATGCAGTCCAATTAGAAAAGAGATTACATTTGTATTTCTTAATGAATTATTTTAAGTTGTGAGGATCAATCCCCTTTTCCCTACCCTTGAGAAGTGGATGGTTTCAAAAAGCAATAGGGGCCAAACATGACAAGTTTTATTGTGTAACTGGCTACAAGCATTGCAAAGGTCTCTCAGGGTCAGCGCAGCTCAGTGATGTGGCTGGTGGCTCTATCAGTAGAGCACAATGAATGGGCCCATGATCAAGACCAGAGAAATAAGGTTAGGTTTTTCCTCCTAGAACCATTACTTATTATTCTCCACTAACTCATGAAGTATTGCCACTCAAGCAAGTCCAAACCACCACCTTTCTTCATGACGTTTTCCCCATGTCCATACCCACCCAAGACAAAGAGCAGGATCTCAAATGTTCAAAGGTATTCAAGCTTCTTTAAGCCTTCTTTTTCAGCCTAAACATCGGACAAGAAGTTTTAAAGTCATTCAGCTTCAGAGCTAGCACTTAATACATTTTAATCCAGAAGCTTCTACAAGCAATTAAAAAACCAAAACAAAACAAAAAAACACAATAGAATTTTTTAAGAGAAAAAATTTAAAAATAGATCAGTCATAAAAGAGAAACAACATCAAGAGTATGTTATGCAGCTTAAAGAAACGCAATACCAAATAAGATAAAATATAACAAAGATAAGGATTCACCTTACAGTAAAATGTAATGGAAATTATAATGGTAAGAAACAAAAGAATTAAATGCTAGAATTATTGCAGCAAAGTAAAGGAGATGTTGGAAAACTTGGAAAGTATGTCAAAGGATTACTGTCATTACATATTTGATCGGTACTTAGATTAGTAAAGAGGGAATAACAGTGCTAATGGAAGGCAGTAGGACTTGATGACTCAAGAACTTGCTTTGAGCACAACTCAGCAATATTTCTGTAATTTGTGTCAAAGTTTAGATCATTTTGCTTGTAGACATTCTAGCATAACTCTATATACAATGAAGTACTTGAATATATGGTTAAAGAAATAAGCAAATAGTATCACAATACCAGGTGCTGCCATTAATGTCCTTAATGCATAGGACTTAACAATAGAGGGATTCTCCTCATTTCAGCTATCTCAATGGACTACCAACTAAATCAAATGCTGAAAAAAGATGTAAGGAAATAAGGAGGTATTAAATATCTAACTCTTTATGCCCTGTTGACCAAAATTAATTCTGTACAATTGAAAATAACAGAACTCAAATCAAATAAACCTTAGCGCACGCAGACAGTTCTTCTAATTAGGGGTTGTTCTAGATATACTGCCAAAATTATTTAATTACTTAACCAGAATGCAAATACTGTATGTAAAATTGATTCTTTCAAATTTATTGCTATTGAAGACTATGTGATGTTTAGTATTTGCATGTAAATTATAAGCTTGAAATATATTTCTTGTAATTTTTAGTCACTGAAATGTGGTAGGAAGGTTTTTTTTCTCAATGTATGAGAGTACATTGGGCACCTGTATTCAATTTCTGAGCACTAGTCACTTTGCCTCACCACTCTAAGGCAGAGAGCTAAACAGAAGCACCTCTGACAACCTCTGCAAAATGAAGCTACTTACATTAAAAAATACTGTGACTTGGCCTCTCCTTATAAAACTAGGAGATTCCTCCTAGTTGTTTTGTCAATGTTTCAGACTACACAGATGTGATATCCTTCACAGATAATATTAGACTGGTGAAAAATTAAAGTGACAAGTTGCCAAGGTTTTTTTGGGATTTCTGATACTTATTCAGAATAGACACCTTGTCAAAGATTTCTGCAAATTGAACAAATTATCATCCTGCCACACAGAATGATAATGGAGTTATTGTTGAACATCAGTTGAACATTAAACACAGTAAAAAAAAATCAAACCAACACAAAAATCTAGTGGTCCACAACATTTACTATTATATTATTGGATTGACATCTTTGTCTTTTTTACACTTATGCATTAAAATATTTTACTTGATTAGAAAATCAGATATTAACTTTTCTGAAATCTCTTTGAGTTCAGGAGATAAATAGTATACTGCTACATCACTGAGACTATGTAATGAAAGTTATTCTAAAGACTGCATTCATGCTTCATCTGTTACTAAAACTTTAAAGCTGGGTAGTAAACACTGCAGACGTTCTGCACAGAAAAACTCAGTTCAAACTGTCAGTGTCCCCAGATTTTTGAAAGATTTGAAGTTACTTTTATTTCAAAAAGTGTTATTAGAAGTTACAACAATGTAAAGGCTTTTAGGATACTTTTACTCACATATAATTTGTGATGCAGTCAATGTGTTAACTCCACATCACCGTTAAACATGATAAAAATGCAAAGATGAAAAGATACAATCCCACTAAGTCTTTTAATTAAAAAGTTACAGGTAACATATACATTTCTTAGCTAGCAGATAAAATTTAGATTCTGAGGATTACAAGGCCATCCTTCTGCTGGAGACTATTAAATTACAGAATTATATCCCTGAATAAGTATAGACATTTGATGAACAGGGTGATTCAAACTGGACTCAAAAAACCAGTGTCTAATTAGTATAGATCATATGACAGCATAGAATGTCATACTGTATATCGACATGAAAGAGGTAAATAAATGAGTTAAGTGCCCTAAACAATCTCTGTCTTGTAAGGATTTTCTATGATTTGTTCTACATGCTGCACTATTTTAACTGTGTTCAGTATTAAACCTGGTGTAATCTGTGTACCATTCCAAAACAGGATGTAAAAAGTAAATAAAAAAGACATTAAAAGTGCCTTTTAATAATAAGTCACTTAACAGTTCTTCAACTTAAACTTTGATATGTGAAGGGGGAAAAAAACAAAAACAAAAACAAAAAATAAACCATACAATCCTCCTGCAATAAATGTCAAGAAACTGGATACCTGAATGAAGTCAAAACCCTGCCAAGGTACAAATGAATAATTAAACATCTGAATAAGAGAGTTCTGTTACAATGCTAACCACTAGACTGCAGAAATAGATCACTTTGTTTAACAATGAGATCAGTAAAAAGATTCTTCTGTAGAAAGAAGAGACTAACTGAAGAAATCTACTTCACAAATTATCATGAAACTTTTCCAAGAAGGCCAGAATTTCTCACAAGGAAATGAAAGTTATATCCACAGGAATTACCTGTTGTTGCCCTAAGTATTTAGAGATGTCTAAACAAAAACAACTTTATATATGAAAGATATAAAAAGCTACTTAGTAAACTCCATGTTCAGATGTAGAGTTCACAGAAAAAACATTTTCAGACAAGTCCTTACTGAAGTTCGTAAGTGGTTCCAACAGACAGAAAAGACCACTAATATTTCTGCTATTATCTTCAATCACAGTATTTCATGTCTTCAATCACAGTATGTCAGCCAAATAAGAACAGAAACACCAAGGCAGAAAGTCTTAAATTCTCTTCTTTTACCAGGTCAGGAGAAGAAACATCCCTAGATCTTCTTTGATTCAGTTTTCCTTATAAGTACGGAGAGCAGAAGTCAAACGATATTGCTTTCATCCTCCTTCAAAACATGCCTTGCAAGCTTTCTAGTAAAGGGGCATTTTAATTGAGTAAAATAATTTGTAGCTATTGAAGAGTGTTAATTTAGAAAAAGAAAAATCTCACATTAAAACTAGATTGGAACATGAAATCCAGAACCTGAAGACCTGAAGTTTCTAGTTCTGGAATTCTAGGTAAGAGCATGGTCAGGACCACAGCCTCTCCATTAACATACATACAACACAGAAGGTGACAGTTATTTCTCTCCACTTCCACTGTGTTTAATTCAGCATTAAAATACAATCTGCTAGAAAGAAGCATCCAGTAAGATAAATAAGAGACTGTTACCATTACAAAAAATAGGGGAACAAAACCAAGCTAAAGAGTATTGCAAAGCAAACATTACAAAGTTCCCATTCTCCTGTCATCCCACTCAAATTAATTGTACACTGCCCATCCTATCATTGCCTTTCCACAACACAGCACAAAATCAGTTGTGCAGCTGGTATGAAAACCTGGCAGATAATCTTGGAATTTCTACACTTAATGGTCATAACAACTACTGCTTAAAACCCTTTACCAAAGAGCTACATTATTTACAAGCAGAGCTAAGTTCACTTCAACATCTCAAGAACGCAGGCGTAGAAAGAGAATAAAATTCTAAAGCAGGAAGGTCAGCTATGAAAGTACACTAAAAGATTCTCTTTAATGGCTCATATTCCAAAGTTTTTTGAAAGTTTTTGGTTTGGTACTGGGAATTTTGGGAGTTGCCTTTTTTTTCCTTTGCTTTTGTTTTTGGGTGTTTTTTATCTGACAACATTTTAGGGCACAATTAATTTTTATATTTTAAATCCTAAGAAATTACTTCAGTAGTTGGAATAACAATATTTTTTGTTATTCTAACCTTATTAGGTTTTTTTTCCACGCACACAAGAAAAGAACCATATCTAATCTTATGAAACAATATCACTTTTCCAAACAAAGGTTGAACAAGAGTTTCTTGATACAATTTGGCAGACCTGGCCAAGCATACTATTTAGACGTAATACTGTTCGAAAGCAGGTTACCTTTTCTGAAAGGGTTAGGAAAAAAACCCTTTATGAAGTTATGTCTCAGCTATAGATCCTGAGATCTATATCCTGAGATCTTATTTCCCCCTATCCAAGTCGTTCTCACACCAAGTCAATCATAAAGTAGCCACCTGAGATCTGAACTGAGAGAATAGTAATTATTCTCAAGTTCTACTGCTGTCACAAAAACCTGGAAAGGGGGTATCATGGATTTTATTTTTCCTTGCAAGGTCTCCTTCAAAATTAAAGGGACTTATAACTCCTTTTTCCTTAGTATTACAAAACAACCAAAATGTGATGTTTCTTCCGATTAGCACAATTTGGCTAAGTAGTTTTACCAGCTGATTCTACCCTTTAGTAGGGGCTAAACGACTAAACACATAATCATGAGCTTCTGAAACAGTAAAAGAACATTACAACGGGAAATTTAACTTTTTTAAACTATCAGGTAGAGTAGTTGTTAAATATTCACTTCTGAATGCTGATATTAACTTACTGGGAAAGCTTTCAGCATAGAATTTGAGTTTGGGTCTGACATCCTCTTTCAATCTTAATCGAACTAAAAGCTCTCTAGGAAAGCATCTGTTTATGTGCATTTGTCTTTGCAGTGCTTAACAAAGCATGGCTCTGATTTATGAGACATCATGAAGACCTTATGAGGTTTTTATATATTTGTTTCCTAAGACTAGATAAGGTTTCTTTTCCAAGCCTTTTTTGCTCATGGGTTATTAGTGAACCATTAAGAGCATAAAAATTTCTGTTTCATTAGAACAGCAACAGTTCAATATTTGTTAAGTAAGATTGATATGACAAATGAGTAGCTATGTAGTACATAAATAAAAAAAATAAATAAGAAATTAAGCCTTTACATTCTGAGCACATAATTAAAGGAAGATCTATGGGGGAATAAATTATTTTATTGAGAACCATTAGCTGTGGGGCTTTTTTCTGGTAAATACTTCTGCTTCTTATACAAACTTTCAGTCTGTATATGATGATTCTGATACTAGCCTTGTGTTCAGGAAAAAGAAAAAGGATTTTATTTTGCTTTTGTTGAACATTCTACGCTCCTCCAAACTAAAATCTAGCATGAGCATGTGTCAAAAAGAAGAATGCAAGAAAACTTTATCACTTCTTAATATCTGGAAGGTAAGTAATGAACCATTCTTACCATAATGAACAAGTCTTACATTAGCATACCTTGCTGGTTAAAAAAAAATACCACATTTGTGCTAGGCTTTGCTATTAGAAATAGACTCTCCTGGGAAGACAACTTCAGTCAAAGTTACTGCACATCTAGTAGGATGTTTGTAAGTACAGACATTTTAGCCATCATACTCTTGATTCCTGCACTTGGGGATGGGGAAGGAAACAAACAACAAAGTCAGTGATTCCAAAGTGATGGCTCAGTGTGCTGTCATCAACCAGCTGAACTAGATAGAGTAGATTACCATGTTCTATAAATGCTGGAATATAACAAAATGTGGCTTTAAAAAGACAAATGTGGCTGTCTCCATCTAGAAACAATTTCCCAGGTTGTGTCTTACATACATGAACTCAAAGTAGTGTTGTATAACTGTCAGAATACTAAGTTATGCCACTTTTCTTCTGTAGCATTTTACATCAGTGCAAGTTACATTTCCAATCACAGTTAATTGAAATCATTATGTTGTCAAGATATTTCATAATATTAACAGTGAATTGATAGTCTTTTCATGTTACTATTTCAAAATACTTCTCAAAAGAAATGTTTTGGAATTTACTAAGTTAATTAATACATTACCAGTTCTATTGATTTTAAAAGAAAATGTTGATTCTAATATAATGCTTTTCTTATAAAGTGTATTACCTTTTCCAGGAGATTGGTTTAACCTGGTTAAGTCTGGAGGACTCACATAGCACAAAAGGATGAGAAACAAAACATAATTTTAATTTTTCTTTTCCACCTACAATTAATAAAGCCAAAACATGCCTCACACGCAAGAAAGTCTTTTTACTTCTATCTGATGCCTCTATCCAGTGAAGTACTATGAGACTTCATTGCTGCAACAGTCACATTAAAAGCAATGTTTTGTATAACTACAAAAGGAAAGTATTTTGAGGGAAGCACAAAAAACAAGCATTAACCTTTGCACTGCAACTTCCTTTGACACTGATTTATTAGACAGCAGCACTGAAGTCTCTAAATAGCTGTGTCAAAAAGTTTTCTAGAAAAATCTTATCTATAGACCAATACATAATACACTGTGCACTAGTAGGAAAGTAGGCAATACTTCATACAAAAATTGCATTATTTTTTAAATGCAAGTTCTCATGGGATATTTGACCTAATAAGTTTTTGTCATTTAAACTGCAAAACAAAAACACATCTTTGTTCATTCATTATCTAATATTCATTTATCCATGCCAGTTTAACGGTAATCAGTATGGCAATAAAGAAAAAAATCTTTACTGTCCTATATCAACTCTTAGAGGATATGCAACATAAAAACTATGTGCAAGATGTAAACCACTGAAGCCATTCCAAAAGGACTTCCTGTGATTTCATGTCAATGTCTTTAACAGCTGTAAATGAAAAGCAACACCCTGCCTTCAACCTATTATTCAAAAATAAAGAATTGCTTTAAAATTTAATTATTAGCTACAAAGTTTTCTAAAACGGAGCAACTTCAAAGTAACTTTTATTCATCCAATTAAATTTGCTGTTGAGTATTTTATTATCAAACTAGTAAGTGCATTACAGAAATGCAGAAGTATCATAATCTCTGCATTATACATATATAATTGGAAAATGAAGAAATCTAGCAATGTGTAGCAAGTCAAAAATCAAATTAAGATTCTGCATTAAAAGCAGATATCTTTGTCTCAATGTAAACAAGCAAATACCACTTCAGAACACTAACCAAACTGAATCCTTATACTTTAAAATATACACATACAGTTCAGATACTATTATGTCTAAGCTCTGCTCTCATGAAAATCAAAGGAATCATAGCATCATAGAAGACATATATGAGCTTGTATTTCCTTTGCTATATTTTGATAATACACTTACTGAAGTACTACGTGTATATATACTTGTGTCCTTGGGAATAACTACCATATAAGCAGATTTGTACATTTAATGGACCTTCAGTTCAACAGCCTCTAGGCAGAAAGCACACTATTAGATAACTGTATGAGAAACAGTATTTTTCTGAAACTTACTGGTTCACATTACCTTTCTACAAAATTGGAAAAGGAATAATTCACTATTTATATTCACTATTTATTTCATGACATTTACCAGGGAAAAAAAAGGAAAGAAAAGGAAAGAAGGAAAGAAGGAAAGAAGGAAAGAAGGAAAGAAAGGAAAGAAAGGAAAGAAAGGAAAGAAAGGAAAGAAGGAAAGAAAGGAAAGAAGGAAAGAAGGAAAGAAGGAAAGAAGGAAAGAAGGAAAGAAGGAAAGAAGGAAAGAAGGAAAGAAGGAAAGAAGGA